>VDFB02350236.1:0-16217 GCA_007258455.2 Sequoia sempervirens
AATATGAATATTCAAGTAGCAGACATTCCTGAGACTTACGATATGCTTTTGAGCAGAGATCTAATGAAGAGTATAGGGGAATATCTCTCCCTCGACTTTTAACATATGTGGCTACCATGGGGGGAATTCTTACGCAGATTAGGATTGAGAGTGAACCTTGCCTCAAACATATCAGATCATTGAGTATGACTGTCCCAATGAGGTAGCTGATTTTGAAACCGAGATAGGGGTTTATAAAAGAGAGGAAATTCTAACTCTTTCGGTTCTTGATTCTAATGATTTGTCAATGCAAGAATTTCCTGATCCCATGATTAGTGTAAACTAGCAGGTATTGATCAGGAAGTTGTAGCAGGATCATCTAGTTTAGGAGAAGATATCCATTTGTGGAGTCTTCTACTCCCAAATTGGTGCAGGGTGCACTACCAAAATCATTCGGAATTGACCTGCCAACCCTGCATCAGTGTTCTAAATCATGTTTTCCAAACTAAAGAAACTAGCCCAAGTCACCTTGGGACCGTTTCAAATCACTTCTCATTTGAAACCAAAAGTGCAATAATGTTAACCGGGGCTAATATACCTTCAGAGGAAGTCCCTCCTCCAACTGAACTTACCCCGGTCATGATACCGGACCAACATAGTTATGTTGAACAACCCCAGGATTTGTTTGATACCCCTACACTCACAAGTATACCAAAACCCAAGGGGTTAATCAAAGATACAGATAACTATCAGAAAGATATCCTAGGATTACATGATATATCTAAGCAGGAATTGGATATTGTACCTGATGAACCTATTGAATACCCATTCCCAATATTTGATGCAAAAGATCAAGTGCACCCACAACAAGCTCAAAGAGATCAACCCCAACTCATAATTAGCGATGGACCCTCACGTTTGATGGATCCAAAACTAAAACTGGGTGTGATGCTACCAACCCAAAAGGGAAAACATTTTTTGCTTCTTACAGGTTACAGTTTGGATGCATTAACAATATAGCAAAATATGAAGCATTAGCTCGGGGACTAATGTTAGCACATCAGAAGAAAGTTATTGCCCTGATGGTTAAAGGAGATTCAGAAGTGATTATCAAGCAAGTACGCAACCAGTACACATGTCACAATAAAAGGCTGGCAACTTATAGAAATCGGGTGTGGAACCTAATTGAGGACTTTGATGCTTTTGGGATTAGTTTAATCCATAGAAAGGAGAATCAAATAGCTGATTCATTAGCTATTTATACCAAGTACCACAGGTATGCAAAGTCAAGCTCAAGAAGATTCTCGGTAGAATTGATATCCACCCATTTGTCCTTGATAATGTCAGGAACTTTCAAAGTCTTCAGATGGAAGCATATCGCGCCTTTTCTATGTAAGCTTCCGGATATTTTTCGAAGGATAGATCATCAATGAGTTCGACAAGGAACAAGGAGACTGGAACCCCGAAGACTACGATACAGAAGGTGTCCTCAATTTAAAAAGTAATAGCATTCCCAAGGGAATGGTGGCCTTAGAAAGAATTTTTGATTTAGATCCAAGGGCTCGGGAAAAGGTATCAACTGAAGATAAGGGAGGTGAATATGAAAATGTTAACTTAGCTGACTCTGGCCCCAAAAGGAATGTTTACATAGGGAAAGTCTTCCCTGAAGCAATTAGAGAAGATATATTGCGGGCACTGAAGAAAGATATTGCTGCAATAGCTTGGGGGTATGAATATCTAAAAACATTTGATACTTTTGTGATAACTCATACTATTCCTTTGAAGCCTGAAGCTAGACCATTTCGGCAGAAACATCGTCCTGTCAACGCCCTGGTTGAACCACTGATCTTTAAGGAAGTTCAAAAATTGCTTTCTGCATGAATAATCTTCCATGTATGACATTCAACATGGGTGGCTAACTTGGTTCTAGTTCGTAAAAAGAATGGGGAGATCAGGCTATGTGTAGATTTCAGGAATCTGAATAGAGCTTCGGAAAAAGACAACTACCCACTCCCTTCTATGGACAAAGTCTTGCAAACTGTCAATGGGTCCCAAATGATGTCGTTCCTAGATGGTTATTCTGGGTACAATCAAGTGATTGTTAATTATGAAGACAGAATGAAGACAACCTTCACTACTAAGTGGGGAACATTTACTTACAGGAGGATGCCATTTGGTTTGATAAACGCTGGAGCAACCTTTCAACGTGCAATGGACGTAGCGTTCAAAGATTTGATTGTTACGTGCATCATCATTTATATGAATGACCTAACAATATTTTCTAAAGATAGACTAAACCATGTTGTAGACTTGGCTAAAGTTCTTGAAAGATGTATCCAATATGGCGTTTCTCTGAATCCTAAAAAGTGTGTGTTCGAGGTTTCTGAAGGGAAACTTTTGGGACACATAATCTCAGAAAGAGGGATATCGATAGACCTAGACCAAGTTGAGTCTATTCTGAAGTTAACCATGCCAGGAAGTAAGAAGGAGATGGGATCTTTCTTCGGAAAGATCAACTTTGTGAGGAATTTTATCACAGGTTTTACATAAATTGTTAAACCTTTGAACGAAATGATGAAGAAAGATGCTAGAATAGAATGGAGTAATGAGGCAAAGGCTATTTTTTTCTCAGGTTAAACAATCCATTTCGGAGGCACCAGTCCTCACCAGTCCTGACTACTTGAAGCCATTTTATATTTATTCTTTTGCTTCTGAACACTCATGTGTAGCTATCCTGACACAATGAAGAGAGGAGGGGGATGAAAGGCCAATTTCCTTCATGAGCTCTCCATTTAAGAATGTTGAAGTCAAGTATCCACCTCTTGAGAAAAAAACTTTTGTGTTGGTTAGAGTTGTCAAGAAGTTCAGGCATTATATCCTTCGAAGTCAGATCATTGTTGTGGTTCCTAATGCTGTGAAGTCTCTACTTATGCAGAGCGAGTTGGGAGAACGAAGGGGGAAATGGATGGCTATTTTGCAGGAGTTCAATCTGGAGATTCACCCTATGAAACTTGTTCGAGGTCAAGGCTTGTCTAAAGCAATGGCGGATGCTGGTAAGAACATTACTTGTCAACAATACACAACATAGTTCTTTTCTAATGACTCTTGGTATGCCGATATTATTTATTTCATGCTCAATAATCAGTGCCCAGAGGGAATGAATACAACTCAGAGGAGAGCACTAAGAATGAAAAGCTCCCATTATATGCTCAAAGGAGGATTGTTATACATAAATAATTTTGAGGGGGTTTATCTACGATGCCTTGATCAACAAGAATCCAAGCACGTAATTACTGAATTTCATGGGAAACATGGCATGGGTCATGGTTCTACAGATTCTTTAGCACATCAGATCCTCAGATCTAGTTATTATTCACCATGTGTGTTTAAGGATGCCCACCAACATGTAAGGACATGTCATATATGTCAAACTTCTGCATCAAGAGAGCGTCATCCAACCATGCCATTCTCCCACCCCCATTCCATTCTTTCCATTCCATTCTTCATTTTATTTTATTGCATGGGGAATACTTTCATGGTCCAGGTTCACTCGGATGCATCCACCAGCCGGTTTGGTGCCCTTTGCCGGTGCAATGTGACCAGTAATGCTTAGCACTAATACGCGAGGAGTTCATTGCATGGGCTTATGATCATAGGATTGTTTTAAAGTATTCTTCAAACTATTATCCGTAAGGAAATGGAGTTGCAAAATCAACTAATCAGAATCTCCTAGGAGTAATCAAAAAATGGTTAGAGAACAATCCTAGAGACTGGCACACCCAGTTAAGATTTGTGTTATGGGCGGATAGGACTAGGATCAAGGCTACGTTGAAGACTTCACCGTTTAAGCTAGTGTATGGCCAAGAGCCTGTCTTCCCTATTCACTTGCAAATACCTGTCCTGAAATTTATGCAAGAATTTTACTCTAGTGATGATAGGATTGAAGTAAGGTTAGTTGGCTTGCTGAAATTAGAAGAGCAGAGAGATGCTGCTTTGCAACAATTCTTTAGGCACCAGGCTGTTGTCAAATGTTGGTTTGAAAAAAGAGCCAAAGTCAAGGCTTTCAGGATATCATACCTTGTCTTATTGTGGGATAAAGCCAATGAAAAGAAGGGTGACCACCAGAATTTTGATAAGCTCTGGTTGGGTCCCTATCAAATTGTTGAAATCCTAGGAGAAAATGCTTTCTGGTTGAGTAGTTTAACAGGAGAACCTGTTCCATTGTCTGTCAATGAATAGTTTCTCAAACATTATTTTGGGTCGTAAAAGGTCTGGTATTTTGTTGGGTTGCATATATGTAAATAGTTTGTTGTTCCGTTGGTTTTGTCTTTTCCTTGTGTTCCTTGTTTTTTTGCTTTTTTGTGGGGCCCTTCATTTTATTCAATTGAGTAAGGGGGTTGTTATCTGAAGTATACTTTGGTTACTAGGAGAGAAGTTGGTTTAGATATTTTCAGGTTTTCTGATTGGATGATTTTGTTCTAAATTCATTGTTTTATGTCCATTGTCAATAAGAGTTGTGGAAAGTCATTGAGAACAAGGTGTAAAGTAAGCAATCTTCACTAACTATGATTGAATCTGTCAGAAATCATCAGAAACATCCCCTTTTGTAATGGTATATTTGTCTTAGGACGATGGTGTTGCAAGATTTGAGTGAAAAATCCGATTCCCCAGATGCTGTTATGAGGTCCATTGTAGTTTTCAACCCAGTGCAAATGTTGGACATCTGACATATTGAGAAGGAATTGAATTAAAAAAAAAAAACTATCTAAGAAAAGAGAACTCAATACTGAATGGGTGATTCCAGTATCTCTACTGGGGCTATGGATGCCTGACTGGCAGTAGAGCAATGTTGTGAGAAAACTAGAGGTATCTCCATCGGAGCTATGGATGCTTGACTGGCAGCGGAGCAATGCCCAGGATATCATTGCACAATAGTTAAATGGAATCAACTCATGTAGTTCAAATCTTGCGCATAATTGTTCAAAAGATGACGAAAACTTTGTAAAAGGGTGATGCACCATCAAGCACACACATAGATTCAGGGATAGCCAGTGTTGATTTACATTTGAGATTCTAGCTCAACCTTGTTTACTGAGACTGACCTAACTGGAATTGTGATGTCCATAAACCAGGAGTTCTGGGTAACTGAATCCCTCAGTTTCCTGAAAATGGTTAAACCATTTTCCCAGCCAAGTCGCCAATTGTTATGCCTTGCATAACCACCCCATTTTAAATTTGATTAAAATGGGACCCTCTTTTGCTTTCGCTCTTTGTGTTTTCCCCCTTTGATTTTGAGGTTTGCTTTGCCTTGGCATGTGCTTAATATGTTTATCTTGCTTGCCCAAGTGTTTTTCCCCAAGTTGCATATTGAAAATCTTATGTTTTGGGTGAAGTTTAGGTTTTTACCTTGGTTGAGGATTTTCAGGTCCATTTGGATTTTCAAGTTTTCTTTCAAACTCTGGTTTCAGCAGCTCTTTGTGGGTTTGAGTCAGGTTCCGGGTTATGCGACCCGGTTGGATTTTCCCGGTTTTCCTCCTTCCACAGCCATTTTTTCGGTTAGCTTTCGAAGTGCGGCTCCGACTTTGTTTTCTGTGCAATTGAGAGATTTCCGGCCGCCAGCGAGAATTCCACTGAGTCCAGTTTTTCTAGATTCCACTTAGCCATCCGGGTTTTAATTTGGTCACTGTGAGTTTCTTAACTCTCTCCACCCGAGTGGATCTCTCGCCGATGTGTGTTCTCGAACGATTTTCGTGCCTTGCCTTGTTTGTCAATTTTTGAGTTTTCTGTCGACCTCGGGATTTTCTTGCCCGGTTAGATTTTCCCGAATTCCTTCAATTTCCCAGAAACGTGCTCTGAGTTCAGAATTTTGGGTCATCCGCGGAATTCCGGTCCAGCCGGATTTTTCTAGATTTTCTGCCAAGCTTCAAGTGACTTGAGATTGATCGCACAAGAATGATTTAGGTGATGAATGCTTGATATTCCATGCTTTGATGAATTTCACAATGTTATATGCATTCCTTCTTCATTTGAATGATCTATTGGTAAACCTTATGCCTGCTTCAGAATTCTCCGTTCTAGCTGGATTTTCCCGGTTTCCTTTAGTTTTCCAAAGTTCAGAGTTTTGGGTCATCTACGGAATTCTGGTCTAGCCGAATTTTTTCGAATTCTCTGCTATGCTTTGTGGAATTTAAGAAATTGGATAAAATTGATGAATCTAATTATGAATGCTTAAACATATCTTGCTTTAGCTTGATGAATTTCACCATTGTATGTTGCTTTTATTCATTTTAATAATCTATTTTTGATATTGGTGCCTCATCAGGAGAATCCGCCTTGTTCAAAATTTTCTAAATTTCCTCCCAGGCTGGTTTTCCTTGGTTAGCTCGAAATCCTGAACTTCTCAGTGTTGATGCTTAATGGCTAATTTAATGGTTTTATCATGATTTTGAGATAACACTTTGATGAAATTTTTTCAATAATTGGATTCTCACATTGGTGTTTGATAGATGCAGGCTGAGTCTAGCAAGACAGTGGCTGGAAAGGCTAAGAAGAACACAGAGGGATCATCCATCTTTGAGGCAGAAAGAATGAAGTTGGACGAAAAAAGTAGGATTCCTGAGGGCAGGATAACGTCAGTCTGGTTCAAGGTTTCAGATACGAATATGAACACCTTGCTACAAAGAACTAAGGCTATCGTGGGATACAGTAGTTGGGAATTAGTTGGATAGTGCAGTGACCTATAGTGCAACCATTGGTGAATATCAATCCAACAAGAGACTGGGACAATACGATGGGATAGATCTGAAGAATAATATTAATGCTATTGAATGGTGAACTAGGGTTTCACCTATGCCACTTGCAAACGGCTTGCAGAGGATGTTCTTGATGACGAAGGCTAGAATGGAGCAAGGTATGGGCGACGTGGGGGAAGCAGTTAATGTAAAGTTGCATCGAAAGTCATGCTTCCTCATCGTTTCGCTTTGCCTCTTCTTCACGCAGTTTGGTCTAAGTTATGTGGCAGATCTTGGGCCAATCTGGTCGGTGCCCTTGCATTTCATGCATGTTGACTTTGTTTCGAATTCTTCTAGGGCCAACTTGTTCTATGACCGACTTATTGTAAACCCTAAATTGGGCTGACGCATCTGGTGCATTTTATAAGTATTGCATTTCGCCTCTTTTGTAAGGGTGGTTGTTAAAAAAAAAAAGGTTAGAAAGTTAGAAGAAGGGTTAGATGAGTTAGAGAGAAGAGTTAGAAAGGTTAGAAAAAGCAAGTTAGGGTTTTTAAAGTAATTTAGACATTTTTTTTACAGTGCAGGAGGAGGAGATGATGTATCTTCCAGATTTTCTTAGCATAGATGGAGATAATTTGAAGACATAGGTTTTCTGTACACTGGTGATCTTGCCAGATTTGTAAATGTTGCTTATCTGTTTCATTGATAGTAGGAGCAGCCAAATTTAAACCTTCTTTATATTATGCTCTAGAATGGTATTCATTTTGAGTTAATCATTTGATTTGAAAAGATTTCAAAGAATGAAACTTTATCTTATGTTTTGTTTGAATGATGATTTGCAATCTACTGTTAAAGTTTGCACTGTGAATGAATGAAACTTTGTATCAATTATAGGTTAATTTTATTTTGCAGTTCTAGTTTAGGAATCCCTTGGAAGGTAACAAGTCTGATTAGTTGAATGAATCAACATTCTTTTTAGTTTAAAAACCTTGATCTATCTTTTTCTATTTCTTTAAAACCCCTTGTTAAAGTAGGTTTAGATAGATGTTTGATCTTGCAACAATCCAAAAGCTCAAAACCAGCAGGCCCTTTGAACATTACAGCTATATTGACCACTTTGTGAAACAACAACGTTGTGAACCAACATCAAAGATCTTGGGAGGTGATTAGTTTGATTACTGATTGTCTCTTTCAAGAGAGGTGAGATACTTTCTTTTATCTTACCTGCATGTTGTGGGTCAATTTGGCACATCAACAGGTATGTCCTAGAATTGCAGTTTTGATGCAAAAAGTTCATAAAATACAGGTTGCATGTTTTATTCAAGCCCAAATCTTCATGCAAATCAATTATGTGTTGAATGTTCATGAGGGATTGTGAAGTATTGTTGTTTTTTGAGAGCTGTTTGTGGGTAAAAAACCAAAGTCATCATTAAGTCACCATTAATGTTTGAAAGTCACTTTAAGTCATAGTTTTCATTTCAGTTATCTTTCTAACTCTTTCCTTGAAAAGAATAATTTAGAATAGGATTATCATTTGGAGAACCAGCTCACTCTGGAGATTCCTTCTTCGTTAAAATAACCCACATCTGAAGAAGGTTTCTATGTCTCAACAGATAGTTAAGTTTCTACAAATTTAACATAGGGTGCCTATCTGATTGATAATAGTTTTTGGCACACCTAGTGGGACCCTGAAAATTAATTTTCAGGAAGAGTTTTATTTCTTAAACTTGTTGTTTGGTGTATACAACAGTTTTATTGCATCCTTTTAGAGGTTTCCTTATATACCTGGAGACTTTGTTTCTGTTTTTGCATGAAGACTTAGTGTAGCCTGCACATGAGAAAAGCAAAAACTAGATCAAGTTCTGTACCTTTTGAATACCAATAGTTATCCCCACCATAAAGGAGAGGAAAAACAAAAAAGAGATTGTTTGAAACACCTGTGAGGTTAAAATCGACACCTCCCATTTTCAGCTCTTTAGTTTTATCACTAGGAAATCCCATTCCTATAGCACAAGAACCACCAATGGAAGTGCCAAGTCAACACCCGTTTGCACCTTTAATGGAGGCAGCTCATTGAATATTGCCCATCATGATGATATCTCAGTCGCAACCCTCAAAAGCATGTCGTTCTTTACTGGAGAAGATCACACAATGCCGGTTGATCATATTTGAGATGTTACCACCTTATGCTCAGTTCACAACATCACACAAGAGAAGGTAGCATTGAGGCTTTTGGCTGTGTCGCTGAAAGGAAAAGTGTTGCAGTGGTTCAGAGGCCTTCATCCAAACTCCATTGCGACATGGGATGAGTTGGGGAATGGATTACACTAGAAATTCAAAGATAATTCAAACCATTTGTCCCTGTTAGAATAGCTGAGCACGATCAAGAGAGTGTCGCATGAGCATTTGGCGGACTTCAATTACTGATTCCAAAGAACCTGGGACCAAATTCCTATAACGGTAAAACCAACACCTCAACATACTTTTCTATTTTTCCTAAAGGCTTTGAATAGAAAATTTTAGTAATGATTCAGTCTATGGGCGGTCACACACTCCCTAATGCTTTTGACATCTCTATTAGAGCAAAAAATTGTCTCATTTAGGCTAGAGAAATAGCCCCTAGGCCTCCTATGCCCCTATTCCCTGAAATACAGCCACCTATTCCTTTTGCTTTTGCCCCTTTAGCTGTTGTCCCGCTTGTTCCAGCAATAGGATACCACGCTGCAACACCTGAACCTACTGTTCCAGCCTAGTCCCAAGAGCTTCATGAGATAAAAAATATACTTAAGACCTTTGGGAATGATCTCATGAGCATAAAAAAATAAGTTGTCCAAGAGCATAAGCCTTATCAAGCCCCTTATCAACAAAATCAACAAAATAGACCAACTTTTCAAAATGATTATCAAGGCCAAAAAAGGAATTTTAATCCTAGACCTTTCCAACCCTTTAGCCCCAACACTGCTAGTTCATCAAAGGAACTTGTACCACAAAACAACATTGTCAAGGATTGTGATTGGTGTTATCCATGCAATCAACCCCATAACCAGTCAACCTACATCAATGACATGAGAAATCAAGCCTTAATGGTCCAGAACAACTATGCTGGTTCGGAAAATGTAATAGATTAGAATAAAGAACAACAAGATAACCTTGAAGTTGCCTTGCCAAACTGGCAGAATTCTGAGTTTTGTGGCGTGAATGGTCAAGATCAGTAGAATTCTCTTGTTTCATCCAATTCTAGATCAAAGAAAAGAGCTATGGATTTGGGGCAGCAAGTTGGAAGTGTACAGTAGCAACCTATTAAGGATAAAAAGCATGTTTCTTCACCTCATGTTATTCCTGCAGCACAACATAAAGTTCAGATTCTGCAAAGAGGCCAATATTTACCAGTAAAAGATCAATCTAAAATGTAGATGCAACCTTTGCAAAAAGGAAAAGATGTTGCTACTCTTAAGAGTCAACAAAAGGTGAGCCCTATTTCTTTCAATGTTGTTGAGCATCTTAAGAAAGCCACTATCAGCATGTCAGTTTTAGATGCTTTGCATATTTTGGGTTAAAAGAGTTTGCTGCAGGAAGCCCTAGCTGAACTCTCTGTTTCCGATGATGCTAATCAAGGAAGTGCTAAAGTCGTGCTAAAGTCGTACTTGCGAATAGCCCAGAAAATAAGAGTGAACAAAAAACTCAAGAGGTAAAGCCTCCTCCCTTTTATTTGAGTTTGATTATTGGCGACAAAATAGTACACAACTATATGATTGACTCTAGTGCAAGTAGTTCAGTTATGCCCAAAAGCTTAGCTAATAAGCTAGGTCTTGTTTATGAGCCTAACTCTCATAAAGGTGTAGTTCAGTTGGATGGGTCTATTGTTAAAACTGTTGGTGTGATTAAGAATGTAGCCCTTACTTTACATGCATCTCTGAATTTCGCCATTCCTCAGGATATACATGTTATTGACCTGCCACCCCCTTTTTCCATTTGCCTCTCAAGAGATTTTATAGCCAAGCTGGGCGGGTTTTTGTCCTCTAATTGGTCTCATCTGTTCTTTAGAACAAGATATGGTACAAACATAACCATAAATCCCGAACCTCTGGCCAAAGACCATATAGAGTCGTACGTCCCGAATCCTATAAACGCTAACCTGTACGCCACCCTTGTACTAGAGGAGCAAACCATGACCTTAGACCACATCAGCCCTATAGAAAATGTGAATCTAGATGAATGGGCAACCAAAGATCACAAGCTTGATCCTTTCCAGCACACATATGATATAGGATTAGGAGTTTATATGATTCGAGAACCTAACATTGTTATGCCTAATCTGATTAAAGAAGAGGAGCAACCTACCAAAACAAAAGATAAGCTTTAGAAACTTTACTTCGATGGTTCGAGAAGTAGCATAGGTGTTGGTGGTGGAGCTATGTTGGTTTCACCAAATGGAAACAAATATTATTCAGCCTTCAGGTTTGCATTCAGCTGTTCAAATAATACAACTGAATATGAAGTGTTGGTGCATGGCCTAGAATGGGCCCGAAAGAGAGGTATTAAATGCTTACGTGTTTATGGTGATTCAAAATTAATTGTGAATCAAGTTAGGAATCTGAATGCTGGAAAAAATGACTTACTTAAAAGGTACAAGCATCGTGTGTGGGATTTAATAGAAGATTTCGATGCTTTTAACATTACTTCAGTTCCTAGACATGAAAATAAGCATGCAGATAGGCTCGCTGCCATAGGAGCTCAATTTGACATTCCAAATGAGATTGACAAGGTAGAGGCATGCCAATACGTGAAAATTGTAGTCGGACCTTCTGTACTTGACAATAATGTGAGTTGGTAGGTTTTTGACAGTAATGAGAAAATTGTGAGTTTTTTAATTGCTGAAGTTGAGTTTGCAGATGGAAACCGACAAAAGTGGCAGTAGCAATATGATGACCAGATTGTGTAGTTAAAAAAAACAACCTACCAAAGGGTTTGGTGACCTTGGAATCTGTTTTCAACTCAAATGACTAGGTACGAAAAGATAAGTGCAACATGACTGTCAAAGAAGAACACTATGAGGCAATTAAATTTTTCAAAGGTAAACTTCTCAAGCTGGGAAAGGTATGTACTAAGGAAGAACAACAAGCTTTCATTATGTTATGTCAGGAATTTAGTGATATTTTTGCTTGGGAATACAAAGACTTAAAGGGTTTTGATTCAGAGTTAGCCCAACATACTATCAAATTAGAACCTGGAGCAAAACCGGTAAGGCAAAAACAAAGACCCCTTAATCCCAAGTTAGAGGACATTATGAAGGCTGAGCTGAATAAGTTAGTTGAGAGTGGCATTATTTTTCCTATCAATCATACTTCTTGGGTGTCTAACTTAGTTCCAGTTAGGAAGAAAAGTGGGGAAATCAGATTGTGTGTTGATTTCCGCGATTTAAATAAAGTGTCCCTGAAGGATCACTATCCACTCCCTTCCATGGAACAGATTTTGCAAGTAGTTTCTAGTTCTAACAAATTTTCTTTGTTGGATGGGTATTCAGGTTATAACCAAATTCTAGTAAAGCAAGAGGATCGATTCAAAATAGCTTTTACAACCAAATGGGGCACTATGGCCTACAAGAAGATGCCTTTCAGCTTATCCAACGATGGAGCAACATTCCAGCAAGCAATGAACATGGCCTTTCATGGTCTCAAGAACAAATTTGTTATGGTATACTTAGATGATATCACTATTTTTTCAAAAGATGCTAATGAACATTTTGAGCATTTAAAACACATTTTCCAAAGATGCAGAGAGTTTGGAGTGTCTCTCAATTCGAAGAAGAGCATTTTTTTTGTCCAAGAGGGGAGGCTCCTCAGACACATAGTATCAAAGCAAGGTATTTCTATAGACCCTAAATGAGTCTCTGCTATTCTTTAGTTGCCACTACTAGCCCACAAGAAAGGCTTACAGAGATTTCTTGGGCGGATTAATTTTGTACAGAGGTTCATACCCAATATTGCAACTTTGTTGCAACCCCTCACTACTATGCTTTAAAAAAATATGCCTTTCAATTGGACCAGAGAAGGTAAGAGGAGCTTTGAGCAGATAAAAGAGGCCCTTGCAGCTACTCCTACTCTCATTAATCCAAATTATGACAAATATTTCATTCTTTACACTTTTGGAGGGGTAGATACTATTTCAGCTATGTTGTGCCAGCAAAACGATGAAGGCTTGGAGCAGCTTGTAGCAATTTTCAGCCAAGTATTGCACAATTATGAGGTGAAGTATTCTTTTATTGAGAAGCATTTTTTTGCTGTTGTAAGAAGCCTCAAGAAGTTCAGGAACATGTTATCCAATAACAGAATTTAGTTATTAGTTGCTCATTCAACTATTAAAGATTTCTTACTTAACAAGGATATCAATGATAAGTGTGTTGGTTGGATAACCAAGGTTATGGAGTTTGATATTGATAGTAACATAACTAAGCTTGTCAGAGGCAAGGGTTTGTGTGAAAAAATTGCAAAAAATACATTGGGCAACAACTTAAAAGAAGTTGTAAGTGTTGATACAGTACTAAACAATGATGATGCAGTTGTTGTTTCAATTCCTGCTACAACCTGGGTGCATCAAATGATGCACTATTTACAAACTGGTGAATGCCCAAAAGGTTTGGAAAAAGAAAAAAGAAGGTATTACAGATTACACGCCATCCCTTTTGCAATTATTGATGGTATTCTTTATAGGAGAGACTTTCAGGGTGTTTTATTAAGATGCATTAAGCTTGATCAAGTTGACAAGTTGTTAGTAGAATTTCATGATGGGCCTTCAAGAGGCCACTTTGCTGCAAGAGCAACAACCCTGAAAATTATGAGGGATGGTTATTATTGGTCGGATTTGTTTAAGGATGCTATAGCTTGGGTCTGAAGATGTGAAAAGTGTGCTCTTTTTTCTGGAAAGCAGAGGCTGGCAACCCTGCCTTTACATCCCATTCAGGTGGAGCAGCCCTTTTCCAAATGGGGTTTAGACTTTATTGGACCAATCAACCTGCCTTCAAGTGTGGGTCATAAGTGAATTCTTACTGCAACATACTACTTCACTAAGTGGACCGAAGTTGTTGCTTTGAAAGAAGCAAAAAAGACTTATGTACTTAACTTCTATCAAGACTTAGTGTCGAGATTTGGTACCCCAGATTCAATAATCTCTGAAAATGGTTTAGCTTTTATTGGTTTAAGGATTTTTTATTGGTTGGTTAGAAATAAAATTTATCTGAACACATATTCTAACTATTATTCACAGGGTAATGGGCAGGCATAATCTACAAATAAAAATATGATCTGGATAATCAAAAAGACAGTTGAGGACAATCAACGAACATGGCATGAAAAGCTTAAGCTAGCCCTTTGGGCTAACAAGGTGACTCCTAAAAGGGCCACTGGTTGTTCTCCTTATGTACTTACTTATGGAAAGGAAGATAAGTTACCTATTTCTTTTGAATTACCTACTTCAAGCTTTGTTAAAGAGTTGGAATTGTTGAATGAACAACCTCTAGAACTGAGATTTGCACAATTGATGGAACTTGAAGAAACTAGAAAAGAAGCATTAAGGTAGCTTGAGATACATCAAGCTCAAATGAAGAATTCTTTTGATAAAAGGGCAAGGCCATGTGATTTCATCATTGGTGATCTAGTCTTTAAGTGGAATGAATATAAGAGAAGACCTAGACGACATTCCAAATTTGATGTAATTTGGGACGGGCCTTATGTGATCACAGAGTGCAAAGAGCACAACGCTTTCCAACATTATAAGTTGATTGGAGAGTTGTTCTCTATCCCATTTGATGGGATCCACCTCAAGCATTGCCTCTAAGATAAGTTCTATCTTGTAAATAGTAGAGTAGTTGCTGCAAATAAGTGCTTCACGCACATTTCTTTTTAGTAGTTTTCTTTTCCCTAAGCATTGTCGTGCATGTTTTGATTGGCCATCAGGGCCTGTTAGTTTTCTTTATGCATTGTTTTTTTTTTTTGCTGTTGTTTGGAGTATTGTTGTTCAAATTTTTGAGTTTCATGAAGGGGCAAATTTGACTCTGCGTCCAATGGAGTTTTAACAGGCAACTGATCTAATGCTTAGCTGGCAAGCATTTAACAGAAATTGCCAAAATGTTACCAATTTTTTGCTACAACTCAATTGGCATAGCTAATTAAATGGATTTATCTCAAAATGGAAGTGCAGTTAATTTTTGCATGTGTTAAATGAATGCTTGTATCAAATTTATGGAATTCCAAATGTGCAAGTTGTTTTAGATGCAAGTTGCTTGAGAAAAATGAGTTTCAGGAGTTGTTCAATTCTTTACAAGTAAAATGGAGTACAAAACAAAATGTACAAATGATTAAGCATAACAAGTGCTTGCATTTATTTCATGATGCTATTCACATTACAATATTTCATTTGATTGCAAGAATACAAATGATGGTACATTTTTTCCATTTTGATGCATTTCTTTTCAGAATGAAAAGAAGAAAGAGGAAATTAAAGAATCCACACAAGTCGTGGATGCAACTGTCACAATGCATCATAAGGAGCATGTTACACTACTGAAGATGCAAGAAAGGAAAACACATAATCATGAACATAATCATAATTTCCTGTTGCTATTGGCTGATGCGGGATTGGTGCATCATCCTTCGCCCTCGAGCTTCGATCGACCTGTAAGAGAGGAAAAGGGGTTGTTAGAGCTCCAACTATGAACATCCCTATATGAACCATCAACAATAATGTAAAATGTTGTCGACAATACATTGAAACAGTTGAGAAAATGGGAGATGGATAGAAGCAGAGAAGGAAACATCATAATAATATTTTGTTTTTGCTAACATTGTTTGTTTCCTGTGCAGGTATAGGAAAAGTAATGTAGCTTATTATCTCATGAAGACAAAAGCATGTGGAGTAAAATAGTCTCCCACAAGGGTAGAGCTTGGCACGCTACCCCTTAAACATGAAAGCGGGCTAAGTAAGGAAATACAGTATCATGCTCATCTGAGCCATTCATGAAGAAGTAAAATAGAGTTTCAGTCATCAAAGCAATCAAGTTCATTGTTCATTCATAACAATCAAGTCTGAATAATGAAATGAGAATTACTAGTGAAAAATGAACTTAATGAGCTCAATTCAACTGAAATACAAGTTCTAAATATTACCATATTAATTGCATTTTGCTGCCATATAGTGTTTTGGTCACTTTTATTCATGTTGTTCAAGCATTTGTTTTATGCTCATAATGTAATAGTGAACAAGCATACATAATGCCTCATCAATAGAGCATTAAGAAATGATGGAAGCATCTGGAGGAGCTTCAAGTTCTCATTTGCCAAGTATTCTATAAGAGTTTTGAGATGAGAGTACATGTTTTCTAAAGCATTCATGTGTGTTAAATAAGTGGTAGCAAGCATCAAGACAACCTACAAAAATGGTGTTGTATTCTGAACTGACTAGGCAAGGATGTCTGAGAAGAGTTCCTCATAGTTGTGAGTAAAGCAAAGAGCA
>VDFB02350237.1:0-106009 GCA_007258455.2 Sequoia sempervirens
TTGTTAGAAATTTTCTAAATCTACAACTAAGGTGAACAGTAACAATGGAGGATGCTACAATGGAAAAACTTCCCAAAACTGAGTTTCACTTAACTATGGACAACCCACAATCTCATTAAACTAGTGCAATCTTCAAGGGGGTCACTATAGATTTTTCAGACTGTATATTCACCTATTAAGCATGAATAACAATTGAACATTGATGCAGTAAAATAAACAAGCTCAAAATAACTTTACATAGCAATTCTTCATCAACAAACAACCAAAAGTATGAGTTGGAAATGCATCAAACACTATAGCATACATCCACCATTAAAGCATAACATGAACTACTAACTGAAAAGGAACTTAAACTTGAAACAACAAAGCTAAAATAAACTATTGGAGATAGAATCATGCACACATGGAGAGCTACACATAAGAAACCATTAAATAAATGCTTTTCCCATATATTTTGCAGTGGCATGTCTTTACACAACAACTCATCTCTCTTGAAAATGAGAGGATGCCCCTATTTATAGTTTTCAAAAAGTAGAATGAATGGACAAGATTCATTTACAATGAGTGGCTTAAATTCATTCTAACTTAGGGTTTCACCTACGCCCCATTATATTACAAGATAAAATTGAATTTTGTCTTTTCCTTATTCTACCTTTTAGTCTATTTTTTCTTTAACCTAACTTCTAGCCTTTTCAGCTATTTTGACAAGTATTCATCAACTATCACTGGATTTACAACCTCCTTTTGCAAAGTAGAATATTCAATGAATTTCCTAATCACATGTTGAAGCTTGTCCCATTCTGTGAAACCTGAATTGGTGATGCAAAAGGAGATTCCCTCAAAATCATTGACCATTTCTTCATGGCACTTTACATATACATCCCCCGCCTTGACTATCTATTCTAATCATGAGAAAACTTGTGCAACAAAGTCCATGAAGTCAACCAACAAAGTATCATTGGTGCCCTGTTCCATTTTACTATGGAATTCCTACTTGATCTTTCCCAAGTCCAATTCTAGAGCAGGCACCTCATAGCTAGTCATCAATTTTAAGAGGTCATTTGCATCAGCCAAGTGAGTACAATGTTAGCTTGGGTGTGGTCCAGTTCTATAAACAACCTTTCCAAAATTACCTTTCTGAACTCAAGAGTGTGCAACCAATCATCAAGTAGGTTGCAATCACTCTTAGGCAAGGGTAGTTCCTTTTCCCAGACCTTCGAAGACAACTTTAGGATGCTTTGTAGTTTAAGGTATGTTATCCTATAGAGTTTCGGGATGTCCTTATAGGTGTCTTCCTA
The DNA here is from genome assembly GCA_007258455.2 of Sequoia sempervirens. NCBI lineage: Eukaryota > Viridiplantae > Streptophyta > Pinopsida > Cupressales > Cupressaceae > Sequoia > Sequoia sempervirens. The sequence continues at coordinate 1,299 of VDFB02350237.1, forward strand.
TGGCTTGATCACCTTATTTAAGGACAAGAAGTGGTTATGTTCCCTAATGGCATAATGGATGCCCTTGTTTCCCACATCAACTACCCTCCTAAATCAATCAAAGGTAGATTTGCTCCAATTCCTCATTTTCTCTATTTTATTCACTTCCTCCTTTGAAACCAAGTTGGGTGCCAGTAATTTTGTTGAAGTCTCTTCTTCTATTGAAGTCCATTGTTGGATGTAAGTAGTAAGTTCTACTACTTGTGCCTTTAGCTCTTCCTTTTTGGACTAGTCTGTGTTCATTTGCTACAAAATGGAGGAGACAGACCCTTGAAATTCATCAATCTTCTACTCATGAGACGTTGGGCCTAGGTTAATGGTGGATATCTAGTAGTCCTAACCCTGAATAGTTCTTGCATCTTTATCCATAGTAGGAGTGACCACTTATAGTATTCTTGACTATATAGCATTAGTGGTGATGTATGACCTAATATCAGGCTTCCTTTCCTTGCAAGTTTTCACTTAGCCCTAGCCAAGATCACCTCTAATTAGGCCTTAGGATTAGTTACTAGGGAACCTTCTTCTTTAATTACTCCTCCAGCCACACGGGGACCTCTTTTTGTTGATTTGGGAATTCATGACCCTGCTCCTCTTCTTGTTCCTTTCAAGGCTCATCCCCTTCATGCATAGAAGCCTCATCATATTTTTCTTCCTCATTCGACTCCTTTTCTTGCATAGTCTTTTCTTTGGAGGGCTCAGTAGATACTATATTTTCTTCAACAATACTCTCTTCTTGTGGTGTTTTCCCTTTGGTAGCTTCAAGCTCAATCCCAACATTTTTTGCAAGCTCAACATCCTTTTCTTTTATAGTTTCCTCTTATTTGTCTTTTATTTCTTCTTCTTTTGGAAGCACCTCTTCATCTTTTAGGCCCTCATCTTGGCTAGTTCATGGAGGCTCATAAATTATCTCCACATCTATGTCTATATCAATCTTCCCTTCCTTAGAGGGATGATCCTTGGGGTTTTCCTCTTCATCTTTATGTTCTTGGGGTATCTCTTCATCTAGCTCCTAATCAGATGTTTCAACTTCATAATGTTCATCAAGCCTATCAACACCTTCAACCTCAAATGTTTTTTGTGCTTCCTCATCTGAGGCTACCTTATCTATATTTATATTCAACCCACCCTCAAGGTGCTCAAACAAATAAACCCTATCAAAGTCTTCCTATTCTTCAATAATATTTTTGTGGCATCCTTGGTTTGCTCTGCACTAAGCCTCTCCATTTCTTCTAAAATTTGCAATGTTTCCTCCATATTTGGTGGCTCAATGGGAAGTGGTGGGAGATTCAAAGCAGTAACAAAATAAGCCATTAGTGCCTAGACCTTTGGGTTGAGGATTACTCTAGAGATCTCAGTTGGCACATGTTGCATATAAGCTACAAGGGCATGGGGCAGGGTGATGGGTACCATAGTAGTGGTCAGAAGGGAAGGCAGAAGAGTGGAAAGGGTAGGCAGTGGAGGTGGGAGTGAGGAAGATGATAGTGGGGAAGTGGCAGAAGAGGAAGATTCTAGCACCACCATTGGAGTAGTTTATGAGGTAGTGAGGTGGATAGAAATATCCACGATAGGTGGAGATGAAATAGGTAATGACCTAGAAGTGGAAGGGGTTGCTGCAGTGGCAACAATAGATAGAGGAATGTAAGTGGTAGGTGGTGGCGAGTGATTTTTTTCAGACTCTTTTGCCTCTTCATGTTGGGGTCCCTCCTCCTGAATGGTGGGCATCTCAAGAAAAAATTTCACCATTCTATTTTTTTTCTTCGACGATTGCCCCTCTACTTACTTCCTAGTATATACCTTGTGTTTAGGATTCCACTCAGATGTTTCTTTCCTTTTCTTAAACCTTGTGACATGTGGATACTTGAGAGCCTCACTTGACGATCCTATAATAATGCCACTATCGGTTTCACTTTCAAGCTCATCTTTGAGCTCCCCATATGTCAACTCTACACCTTGCTCTTGCAATTGAGTTATTTTCCCATCAACCCGCTATTTGGTTCTCTATTCAATGGGGTGGGTGATAGTGTCTAGGTTAGTGATCTCTTGCTCAACCCAGTCAATTATTGGAAATGGAACATTAGCCAGGGCATTGTATCTTTCATCCAAAATATTGTCATCTTAAACAACCTGATCTAGCATGGAGAACAAATCAATATAATTCATAAACTAGGCGATCATCCTTATATAATGTTGCATCCAAACCTCCTTGTCATCCTCATAACTAGCCCAAAAGTCCTCAATGTGAGGTCGGTGGGCATATTGTCTTCTAACTTTCTTCTTTTGTTTGTCATGGGGATTGACATTTCCCCTATCTATATGCAAGTCCAAGTTAGACTCTACCAACTCCTTCTCAGAGTTCTCAACACATGGGGCATAGGGAAAGAGTACATTCCCTGTCCAAATGTAAGGGGATGTGGAATCTTGTCATGGTCCTTATTGCTTAGTAGGGTATGAGTAGTTTACAGCTACTGAGTAAGCTCTAATAGGATGATTTTGTCATTAGGGTAGTGTGGAAATCGGTAGGGCCTTCCTAAGAAGTCCTCTGCTCTGATGTATGTAAATTTCAGGAATTAGATAAATAGATATCCAAAAACCTTTATTATTTCCTTCACATTGGGAGACACCCTTCTGAAGTAGTCTCCTCCCAAGGTTCTAATAATGTTCCCTATGAAGGCATCATTCACCCTCCTGCAATCCTTCTTGAAATTTTTATATTGTAATTGGGGGTAGCAGTCATATACCTTCATTTGTCCCTTCTTGGTTTCCAATGTTCCAACATAGAATAATCCTTTGTATGGGAACTTGACTGCTAGGAGGTAGACCAAATATGAGGTCATGAAGAATTTGGAGGTCTTCTTCACCACCATGAATTGATTATGCAAATTCTCGCTTATCATCTTCACCTAGTGGAATTTGGCAGTGCCTTGGAGGATTTCTTCTACGAAGTAGAACATCCATTCTTCAAAGAAGGGGGCAGTAGGTAGGCCCATCACTCTACTTGGGAGCATAACCAAATCATTAGATTCTTCCACAAAATCACTCCTATACAAGCTCTGAGGCACCTTATTGGTGCTACCTCTCTTATCCTCTAGCCATGATTGATTTATTGTTCTTTTACATCCAAGTGGGTCCTATTGCTAGACTTTCAAGGTGAATTCCTTTCGAATTCCTCCATTTCATAATAGACTAGGACACCAAATGTCATGCCAATAGATTTGGTAGATGTGCCAGTACTCTTCAATATTTTTCAATTATTTTTCTATTATGAGAGTGATAACACTCTCAGCAAGCCATTAATAGTTTTGGAATAATCAGGGAAAGAGGAAATCCAATTTCCTGTGCAAGGCCACTTTCTTTTATTCTTAGGGCTTCCTTTGTGGTAGGATTGATCATTACTCTCTGCTTGAATTCATCTATGTTGACGTGCTCGAGGTCACTGTCATAGATTGTGTCCTAGTTGGACATGATCTTAGAACTACATTCTATCTCTTGGAACTAGTACTTCATATGTTCTTTCTCTTCTTTCCCTCTAGGGGTCTTAGTTGGCCTCTTTCCCTTATCAACAAGTTCTCGATGGGATTCTCTGATGGTCCCTCAACAAGTTCCATAAATCCTGCACACAAAAGGTGTAGTAAGTGAGTTGACAGACCAAGAAGCAAAATGTTAGTTAAATCATACAAAATCACTGCTAGATTCATTCATATACCCTTGAGAGATCATAACATTCATCATTGTTTACCATTTGAAGCTTTTTTGGGTCTTTCACCAAAATGCGAGTTTGGGGATGCAAGTTTCCCTTTTGCGAAAACTGGCATGATGAAAATTGTTGAGGAATGACATTGGGGCCACAAAATCCCATGGGCAACATTTTGATAGTTCATTTATGCATGGTTTGGTCCTTGAGTAAATTTTACATGAGGCTATTCTACAAGTGCAAAACTAGGGGATGGTAGCATCTGAAGCTATTAGGTCAATATTTATGTTCTTGTGGATGAGAGGGATGTGAAGGCATCCAAGGGGACTGTCGTTGGTGCTTTGTTGTTGGAGAATGTCCTCGGGAAAGCAACATTCTACAAGAAAAGTCCCACACTGCAGAAACCGCATGGTCATTCTCCTTGGATGAGTTTGTTTAAGTTATCTGAAGTGGTGACTTGTAGACTACAAAGTTAGGAGGCATGGGATCTAGGTAGCAAAGGGTCATTGGGTATTCACCGCTAAGGAGTGACTTTGTGAGGATGGCATTCTGACAATGGCGGCCTATAGAAGCAGACCTGCCAAAGAGACCTGCTTTAAATTTTTTCTTTGTACGTTTTTCATATTGATGGTGTTGGTGGGATTTGGGTCCATGTGGTGAGGAAGTAGCTAAGTTTCACTGTTGAGAAATGACCTAGGAGTTATAGCTTCCAATGAATGGATGCCCGCAAGGGTGAACCCGTAGAGGTGGTCTGACCCATAGTTTTATTGGAAAACTTAGAAATTTGCTTAGAGGAAATGAGACATGTGATACTTGTAGGATGGAGTGGCACAAGCTCCTTTCCATTAGTATTAAGAGCATGGAGATGGTCTTTCAGAGGTGGACACCCGCAAGGGAAAACCAACACAGTTACCTTGAATTAGAAACTTTACCGCTTCAATGTTGAGCCTTATAAAAACTGAGAGTGCAAGGAATGTACCATGAGAGGATGCTTTAGTTATGTCATTGAAAATGGATTTGAAGGGACAACCCTCCACATGAGGCAGCCTGCTTGATCATGCCCATTGAGAGCTTTCAACCTATACTTTCCATTGATTTGATAGTTTTATTACCAAGAGTGGTGTTATTAAATGTGAAGTACATAAGTTGAAAGGCTAGTGGATTTTAGCCATTGAAGAATGACTCTAGGGTAATAGCCCCCCTTAGGTAGCATTCTATAGGGGCAGACCTATAGAGGTCACTCAACCCTAAATTTTTTGTTAGCAAACCTTGGATTTATCCTTAGGCAATATGACATGCATGACCCACTAGGTGGGGAGACACCAGGACTTATCCATTTAGGGAATGCCAATGGGGTAAGAGTGGGATATAAGGTGGAGTTTGGCATGGAGACCTCCATACAATACTATTAAATTATTCATTTTCATTCTAATTTTTTTTAGTGATGAAAAGAGCAAGGTCAGCGAGGTTAGCGAGGCGGGCTGTATTAGTGTTTCTACCATTGAGTAATAGCTACGACGGGATGGATTCCCACATGGGGACCCACAAGGCTTCTACTTCACAATGATATTTTTTCTTTGTCTTACTAGTGCATGAATGTGGATTCAAGAGGTTAGTTGGCCTCATCATTCATAGAACATCCCCAAGGGCGATTATTAGCCTAGACTCCATATTATGCGCCATAAGAATGGCATGGGTCAAATGAATTTATGGTTTGGTTTATTGTGTTTTGACATTAAATGATTCATTTAAATTAAACCCTAACAAGCTTATCACAAGTCAACAATTAAAACAAAGAATGAATGCTTACCAAACAAGCCGTAGAAGTAGTTGTAATCAAATCCTTTAAATTTCTTACATGCCTAGATATCTACTCTGCCCTTTCTCTCTCAAATTTGAGTTTGCCAGGTGAAAATGGCAGTTGGGGAGGCTACATATATATAGGAAACCCTCCATTAGTGCATGTGCTAAATTTAGGTATAGTCAAGGACTGGGTAGGTGAGGTGTAGAAACCAACGCCATGGTGGACATTCAATGGAGCCCTAGATGGAGAAATGAGGTGTGGAGCCCACACTGTGGGAAAACATTGAAGGTTAGCTGTAGAGAATGCCAAAATGGGGTTAGCGATCTACATGAGGAAATTTGTGGTAGCAGGTCCACTAGGGAAGATGGACATGGCGGCCAATGGAGTGCGGAAAACCATAGTGTGAGTCCCACAATGCCTTAGAACTTAGTGAAATTTGGGTAGGTGAACTTGGCCGAGGTAAGTTTAATGATTTTGAGGCATGTTACTATTTTAATCTCAGAAATAGGGGTACACAAAATGAGGAAAAAACAAAATGGCTCAGCGAAAGCGAAACAAGGAGAGGGGGTACCCAATCAAAACAGGGTGTGTGTGCTATAGGCATAACATAATGCAAGAGGCTACATGATAGAAGAGGGTAGAAAAATGAATGTAGGTGATGGGACAGTCTTGCAATGAGAGCACTATTTGTAATAGGACAGTTGGAATGATACCTCAAAAAACATATGCAATAGGACAATAGTCCTCAAGTTAAGAGCTTAGAAGGGGTCACTCACTTAAGAGAATCCTCACCTATTAGGTCTATGTATAGTTTTAAAAAATAAAATATTCAAGAATCTACACTCGTACAAATTTGGAAAGGATTGGAGTTTGAATCATGAATTGATTTCTTTGAAAGGAAAGAGGCTCATTTTATAGCAATAGAATGCATTATTCTACCAATCATTCAAGTGATATGAGGGAAAACTCATGTAGGTTTTTCTAATTGTCATATTTAGCCTAACTCTTTCCATGAAGAGTTAGTGAAGGAGTGTTAATAATAAAGATCTAACTAAAATCACAAATGAAGATAGTTTTGCAAAAGAGACAACTAAAAAACTCTATGACTATGATAGACTGTGTTTTGAGACAACTTTCTTCACCTTAATGGGACGATATGTTATATGTAACAACCCTCATATATGAATGGATTTTCGTGATAGAAGACATCAAAGAGTTAGAGGATTGAGACAATAGGTTCATTGACCTTTTAGTGTCACAACCCAATGTATGATGATGATTTGACATTGAAGATAGTGTCCACCATGAGGGAGCAATATTAAAGACAGTATAAAATCTACAAGGTTTTGGTGACAACCAATGAGGAGGGTATACTCAAGAATGAGGGTGACAGTGCTTTGAGGCATAACAAAGGCATTGTCAAGATCATGACAAAGTATACAAAAGGAGACAACAAAAACTTGAAGAAAAATGACTAACCTACAATAAAAGATGCAACAAGTGAAGATGCAAATGGAAATAAAGTAGGCTTGAACTTGGGGGCATTACCTTAATTCATATGCTTATCTTGTTTGTTCTTTGACAGTGAAGAGAATAAGGGGTAATGTAGCTACTTTCCCAGAGTTCATTATCTAATATTCAAAGTGCAGTTTTCCTAGAGAGGCACATTAACAGCATAATCATCAGCTGAAGCAAGTAGACTATATCAGATCTCTATAGGTAATAAGGGAAGTATTAGAGCTTGGTTATGTAGCAGTGAGGAGTAGTAAATATATATAGGAATTTGTATTGTAATCATTTGTGAGGAAGTGGGATTATAGTAGGATAGTCATAGCATTGGTCAATGCATAATAATATCATAGAAGTTGTAGTCTCATGAATATATATATAGGGCATAGTTTGATTTTATAGAAGGATGCTCATGAAAGGAATCTTCAAGTGACAGTGAGTGAGCTATTTGAGATTGCAACTGAGGGTGCAATATCTAGTCTTAAAGGTAGTTAGCAAAGAAGTAAATGTTCTAAAAAACAAACCCTACACAACAAACAATTCACAATGTTATCTTGCATAATGCCTTGAGTTTGAAGACAAAAATCTCATTGTATCTTGATGAAAGTAGTGACCTTAATGGTCAATCACTGAAAACCATGATTTTAAAACTTGCTATTTTGCTTATGGAGGAAACATTTTAAGCAAGGCAGTGAGTGGTGGTTTGGAACAACGGTGAGTATGAAGGACTTGCTTTATATGCATACTATGCGGTCTATTTAAGGTTACTATGCAATCTATTTAAGGACTTGCTTTATTTAAGGTTTCTTAGAAGAGATTGAAGGTGGATTATGGAACTCAAGGGTTACCATGATAAAGATTAAAGCAAATACCAAGATCTATTTAAAAGCCACTGTCATGAAGATATTAAAGATGTCACATGCAAAACCCTAGCAGCTAGAGTAATGAATACAATGCCAAAGAGGATAGTGAGCTGGGGAAAATTTAGGAGATCTATGTAATGATAATGGATTTTGTATCTTGATGGATAGTATAGATAAAATACAATGCTCTTACAATGAATGTAGCTTCATTCCATAGGATAGTTTTCAAAGAAGAGTAATCCTAATCAAGGGTATTCATTTTAACAAATGACAATAGTTAAAAGTGACAATGCAAGGAGAATGTAATTGTTGGATATGGATATACACTTCAAAGAACTGAGAGGGAGATGTAGAAGCTAGTTATCAGTTACAATAAAGAGCATAGTCTTAATAAGTATAAGTGAAAAATGATTTAATTTTTACCATAAAACAAAAAATCTAAGTATTAATATATAAATTTCCATTCAATATAAAATATGTTATACTCTCAACTAATAATGAGACCACATATAAATTTCAATTGAACTTACAATAACATCCATGTCAAAGAATACCTAATTAAAAAATCTAATAATAAAAAAATCTTGGAAAAATACTCACAAATACCCCCTTAAGGTAGAATTTATAGCTTGTGTATCCATGATTGTATTCTATCACCTTAAGTAGCTGTTAGCTGTGGTATCTAATGGCTTGTATTCCATGACTAAAATAATCATGATAAGAGAAGCAAAAAATTCCCAATGATATTTTTGAAAAGATGTTGAGTGGATGTTTAACCTACATATCTTTCTCCAGCTAAAAATAGATCTATGAATGCATACTCAGGAAACCTTTTAATCCAATATGAAAGAAACACGAGCATGTCCAGAATTGTATTAGAAAATATTTAACCTATAAGATTAGTTTAAGTTGTATGACACAAAAAGTAATACAAATTTATTCAATAATTACCTATGGATTTATCACCACAGTTATAATTTGAAGTAGTGTTTAAGTAAGACCATCCTACTCCAACAAGAGATTCTACAAAAAGGAGGTTTGATATTGCATGTTTGAAGAGAAAGTATGCCAGAATAAGAAAGATTGTTCCATGCATCCATAATTATCATATGTTTTATATTTAATGATATGATACCTTTGTTCCAAGATTGTGAATTTCTCCTGAGTCCTCGACCATCTCCAAGTGGATAAAATGGGCCTAGCTCAGTGAATGCACCCCCTCCAAGTGAAGAACAACCTAGCCTTGTTCAAGGGATGAATACACATTTTAGTATTCATTGAGAAATTGGAATAAATCATGAAAATCTAATCCCTTATTTTGAATCATCAACTACAAGTCATAATAAAATAAAGACTTAACTTCCCACAAGTAAATTAAAATTAAATTTGTACATATTAGAGAAGAGGGATTGCTAGGAAAATTCCATTTGTCATAGAAGGAAAATACATTTTAAATTAGTTATCTAATCATAGGTAGATCCCATAGATACCCTATCTTCTCCACATTATCTAATCACATGCAAATACATCATTTATTTATTTTTTTAAATTAAAAGAAATCATTATAAACCCTATATAGGATACATTGATACTTCAAAAGCATCTGAAGTAATTTAAAATTATGCAAATGTATGTCAATTAAATACCTGGATTATAAACAGTAGCGTGAACAATGCAACCCTTATTGAGCAGAGCGGGAATGAGATAAGTAGCAATAAATCCTATGCCTCTTATCAGACACATCTCCTTACCATTCTCTATCATTATTTACTAAAACACTTCTCCATTTTGGTAGGCTATGCCTAAAAATAAGGTTTCGACAAAGGTTTTAGAGTACGTTTATTAAAATGAAAACTCCATTTTGGTGAGTTGCACCTGAAAATAAGATTTCAACAAAAGTTTTAGAGTATTTTGGTGGGCTATTGATTCTTTATTTTTTAAATGATCTATTCAAATGGATTGTGACTAAATAAATGACTAACTATTTAGTCACTTTTATTTGTGTGACTAAATAATTTTTTAGTCAACGACCAAATTAGCCATTTATTTACTCATTTATAGATGAGTTGAAAAAAAATAGTAGAATTTAGTCATTTTAAGTTGTTGCATGACTAAAATTTTTAGTCACATAGTCATTTATTTGCCAAATTCTACTAGTGGAATGATGCTACCAATTCCAAGTTTCATTTCATCCCAGAGTGTAGTAGCTTCTTCATCTTGCAAACATTATTCCAAGCCAAAGACCCACAAGGGTGTCCATTCGAGATGCACCTGACTAGGGGGTAGTATCTTAGGTACTTTGCATTCATAATCCTACACCAATCTTTTAAGTTCCTTAATTGATCCCACCCCACCTTAGCGAGAAAGGATTTTTTGGTAGATTGGAATTTCCTAATACCAATCCCTCCTCCAAATTTAGGAAGGAAAACCTTATCCCAACTAACCAAACACATCTTTTTTTTCTCTATACTTGACTAGAGGAAGTTTCTTTGGATTTTTTCAAAATTTTCAGCGATGTAACTAGGAATTTTGAACATGGAAAGGAAGTACACTAGAATACCTTGAAGGGTGGTAGTAAGGAGTTGCAGCTTACTAGCATGTCTAAGGATTGGACCTTTCCACCTTTCCAACTTCCTTTGAATCCTCTCAAGGACAATATTCTAGAAAGCGGGAGTGACTTCCTTAACAATGAGAGGGAGACCCAGATACAATAAAGGAAGGGAGGCACTCACACAACCCAAAAAAATGATCACATGATCTTGAAGGCCAAGAGTGTTTTTAAAGAAATAGATCATACTATTATTATAATTTATACACAACCCGAGCAAGCCACATAATTATTGAGGAAACTTTTCCATTTCCTTTCTTCCACAATTGAAGCTTTCCCAAATAGAATGGTGTCATCCACAAACTATTGAATGATAGGCCAATCTAAAGTGGTGGTTGATTTAATACCTTTAATAGAGCCCTCTCGTAGCATTCTAGCAACTTTCCTACTCAGCACATCAACAACAATTATGAAAAAATAAGGAGATAGGGGGTTACCATGCCTTATACCTCTCCAAGCAAAGAAACCATGAGGGGCCCCATTTACTAGATAATACTTCACAGTAGTAATACATTCTAAAATAGTGTTAATCACCCTCTTATTGAAAATGAACTTATCTAGGACTTTGGTAAGAAAGTCCCATAGGACTTTGTTGTAAGCTTTTGAGATGTCAAGATTAAATGCCATACTAGCACTATTGCACCGGTTCATAGAATGCAAAATTTCATGAGTAGCAATAGCAACATCTAAGATATGGCATCCTAGAAAAAAAGCCTTTTTGGCCTGGGCTAATCATTTCTTCCAGAAGGGGTTTCAAGTGGTTCACCAGGATTTTGGAGAAGATCTTATAAATGGTATTACATCGGCTAATGGGATGAAAATCAGTCGTGGTCTTTGGCTCCTCATTTTTTGGAATAAGGACAAGGAAGGTGTGGTTCAACTATTTGAGTAGTTTTCCATAATTGAAAAAATTCCTAGCCACCAGAGTTAGGTCTTCCCCCACAATGTCCCAAAAAAATTAGAAGAAAGCTAGGGGAAACTATCAAGTCCTAGGTCCTTTTATGCCCCCATACTGAACACAACAACCTCAACTTCCTTAGGAATAATAACACTTAGAATAGTCTCATTATCCTCCGGGTTATAGAACTAGGAAGGGATTCTAGCAGTAGGTCATCCATAGCTAGATTAGGAGCCTCAATAGGAGCTAACAGAGTATGTTGGAAGTGACCAAAAGCAAAAAGGTCAATCTGGGTAGGGGTAGTAATAACATCCCTTGACTCATTTTTCAACTTTTTATCTAATTCCTTTTTCTTTGCTTAAGGGCCAAAACATGGAAGAAAGAAGTGTTTTGGTCACCCTCAGTCAACCATTGAATTTTGGACTTTTGCTTACAAAAAATTTCTTCTTTTTTAAAAAAACTTCCCATTCCATGCATTCATCCCTTTCTTCTTGACATGTCTAAACACTAATATCCCCTTCCTCCATCCTCTTTTGTGTCACCCTAATATTATCAACAAGAACTTTTTTTTGATAAAAAACACCCCCAAACACCTGCTTGTTCCACCCCTTAGCCATATATTTGATATACTTGAGTTTGTGGAAGACCCTAAACATGGACGAGCCATGTACATGGATGCTCCACCAACCAGAAATCTTATTCCTAAAATTTAGATTGGATTTCCACATGATCTCAAAATGGAAATGGAATGGACCCACAATAGAGTGTTCATTCAAGACCAACAACAAATGATTATAGTTTGAAATAGTCTGGGGCAACGATAGCAGATTGGAGTTTAGTAAGGCCATCTAATTAGGAGAGAAGAGGAATCTATCAAGTCAAACTTGGATCAAACCATCTCCCAAATTCCTATTAGTCCAAGTGAAAGCTTGATCTTACAAATCCATGTCCACTAGACCAGCATTATTTAAGAAATCAGCCAAATCATCCATGCTATCAGAGTAATCAATCAAACCCCCACACTTCTTTGAGGGGTATAGAGGAGAGTTGAAGTCTCCATCCACCAACCATTGGACCCCCCTATTTCACTGTGTCCAATCAATTATTTCCTACTAGAGGGCTTTCCTCACATTCCTTAAATTGGGGGCATAAATGTTAATCATAAACCAAGAACCCGCAACATGAGAGAACTGGACTCCCACACTATTCTTGCATTGGAATAATTCAGTTCTAATTATCCTATTATGATTCCACATCATAGACAACCCACCTGAAGCCCCATCTACATCACTACAGGAAAAAATGGCATTTAGCCAAATATACCTAGCTATGGTTTAAAGTTTTTTTTTTCGTCTTAGCTTCTTGTAATAGCAAAACATCAATCTTGTGTTCTAGCACATAATTCTTTAGGGCCAATTGCTTGTGGGGGCTATTTAACCCTCTCACATTCCATGATAGGACTTTCATTTAGATACTTTCTTTGAGGACACTTTCAATGTCCTCTATTTACTAATAATGATCTCTTTTGATGTCTCTTTATTCTTGGTTTGTCATTGGTTGGGTCTACCAAGTTTGGAATCACCTCTCACATTTTCTTTCTTTTGTTTACTCTTCCTCTTAAGATTTGACCATAATTCTTCTTCCATGGTTTGAACCTAAGGAAAGATAGCCATCTTTGTTTGTCCAAGACCAGGTGTCTCCTTTGTCACTCCCTCATCCCATAACTCACCTCCCTCAATATCAATAAGCTTAGGGGATTGAATCTTCTCTATTTCAACAAAAGGTGTTGCAATCACCTTAGTAATAGGTAACAGGGGGGACTTGCACTCCAAAACACTATTGGGAGAGGACCCACTTAGCATTGAAGCAAAATCAATAGAAACCATTTCCATAGACTGAAACTCTCGGATCACCAAGTTAGCAAGCCCAGCCTTAGCCGAGGAATCAATGATCTTAAGGATCTCATACTTGAAAGGGTATTTTTTAGTGAGAACATATGTAGATGGTTCACTAGGACTGGGGTTATGTTTTACTATGGAATTACAGTCTAAAACAAGGTGACCAAGTTTAACACATTTTTGGTAATAAGCTACAACATTTTTATAGTAGACTTGTTGAGTCCAGGACCCAAATTTGGAACTAAACTTCACATAATTGGGTAAGGTCTTATTAATATCAATGTTGACATAGAATTGTGCGAACACTAACCTAGATTTTGATTGGTAATGGAGTCTGAGGTGATAAAATGACCCAAAGAATCACAAATGCTTTGAAATAAAAAATCATCCCAGTACTCCAGGGGTAGTATTGGTAGATGCATCCACATAGGATCCAACTTGTTGAGATCGATAGTAGGGTCAAAACCTAGTTTCCAATAGCACAAAGACATATCATGTTTCCCATAAACCTAGGGACGCAAAGAGAGCACCAAAATCAAATCCTCCTCAACTATGAACTTGAAAAGGAAGATTCCACTATCCATGACATAGATAGCTACACTTCCCTTTAGATGTCATTTTGTAGTTTCCCATCTTCTCACCATATCAACAGTAGGGTGATAGGAGAAGAATTTTTCCACCATCGCATTCTCCATGGATGAAACAATCCTATTGCTAATAGCTTCAGGGATAGATAATTCAGTACCTCAGACAAATATCTCCACCTCAAGGCAAATATTGGAAGTCGTAGTAACTGAACTTGAGTTATTCAACATGTTCTTCCATCCCTTTAAACTTGGAGTGATAGGGATCACTGGTAATCTACAATAGGCAGACCAGGAATCACGGGATCACCAGCAACAGAAAACACATGAGAGCCCCATGAGGTTGTCGAAACAAAATTTGTTGTTGCAAGAATCTAGTCAAAAGAGGATAGGGGGACTGTGGGGTACCCTCGAGGCAGAGTCTACCATGCATGTAGACAATTCCAACCAAAGGAGCAGGAGAGAGGAGCAAGATGATTTCTATGTTATGCACTTAGACAAGATTGATTAATGCATGTTCTACCTCCTATTGATATGTATGCATGCATATAGACAAAATATCAAGATAGCATACTTTTACTAGCATAGATTGTACCATGATGCTTATAAGAAATTATGGACCAAGTAACATTAAAGATGATTTGGTATGTATTCTACTTTCCTGATTATGTATTTGCACAAGATTCAATCCATAATGGTATTTTTTAGTGTTTTCCATGTGTTAAAAAAAAATGATGTGAATAGATATGTCTTGCTTCAAAAATTTCATTACTCCTATCAATTTGCATTGCTAGTATTCCTTGTGCTGGGTTGGGTATTCTTCCTACAAGAAGAATTCTAAGGAAGTGAATCACTTCATGGTAGGGTGGAAACACACTCCAGTAATGTTCTCACCCTTGAAGTGGATGAAGGATTCAACATTGTAAGAATCTTGTTAGGAAGGTCCTGGTTATATTTCATTGTAATATTTATCTCTCAGCCATGTCGTCTATTGTAAATAATTCATTCTTATATGTATTTTCCATCTTATTGGCATTTGTACTTTAATTTTTTATTTAATATGATTCCTTATCTATTTTCCTTATATATGGGCACATTCCATTTTTATATGCTTGTTCATGTGTAATTAATTAAGTTTAATCTATGGATGCCATTACATTTGGTATCAGAGCTTAAGGTTTAGTACTAGGGCCTTGCATTCACCTTTCTTAGTTGTGACACTTGATCGCATGAACCTCCTAAAAGTGCTTGCGTATAATGCATAAGTAATTCTTGATAGATGTATTCATGTAATAGAGTCTCTTACATTTTTGTCACACTTGAAAAGAAAGGGATGACATTCCTAGTCTTAGAGTTCTTATAAGAGAAATTAATCACTCTAAGGGTAGTACCTTTGGCACATAGACTTGTCATTATATAGATCAATTTTGATCAATGTTTGAGTTGGAAACATCCTAAATTCTCATGTGCATGACCTAAGCCTTTGCATATTGTTATGCCTTGCATAACCACCCCATTTTTTTTTGGTCAAAATGGGTCCCCCTTTGTTTCTTTTGTCCTTGGTGTTCATTTTTGGGTCTTAGGAGTTGTTTCTTTTTCTCCTAACTCTTAGTTTTCTTTTTTTTGGGGTTCAAGTTTTAAGACAACACTCACACTTGTTACTTTTGAAAGGTTCATGTTCCTATTCATGTCTCGATCCCAATCCCCACACTTTTCCTTGTCTTTTTCTTTGTTCTAGATCAAAGTCGAGTTTTAGATTGAAACCATTGCCTTTCACACTTCAAGTTGTAAGCTTTTGTTTTCATCCTGATCCTAACTTTTTCCTTTTTCCCTTGTGCATTTTTCTTGTGTCAGAATTGGACATCGGATCAGAACCATCACCAAGAAATTTTTCAAATTTATTGTTCTTGTTTCCATCTCGATCCCGACTTTCGACTCTCTTTGTGTTTTTCAGGATTAGACTTTAGACTGGGACTTGCAATTAGAAATTTTCAAGTTCTTGTTCATATCTTGACCCAATCTTGATTCCCACTTTTTCTTGTTTGTTTTTTGAGTTTCGGACCTTGAACTTTTGCTTGAACTTTTCACTTATTGAAAGTTCAATGTAGTCTCGTGTCCCGATCCCGACTCTCGCTTACCTTCATTCCTACAACCCACATTTATGACTTCCACCCTGATCTTGAGGCCTGACCAACTTGCATTTAATGTCTAACCATTCACACGTGTGAATGATTATTTATTTTTCCACTTAGTTTCCATCCATTATGCCTTGTACAATTTGACAAAGTGAACCCAAGTGATGCCAAGAGTTAGGTTTTGAGGAGGCACTTCGATCTCACAGTGTTATCAGAATTCTTGGTTGCGTTTGGAGGTAGGGGTTTTTTCCCTGCGGTTTTTCTTGTTCTTGGTTTACTCATGTCTGCTTTGCTTGTTGTCTCACGTTTCTTTTGGGTTTCTTCTTTTATTTTCTTTTCGTAGTCATTTGTTCTTTCTTGTTCATTCTTTTTGGTTTCCCTTGTTGCATTCTGCATTTTTGTGTGTTTGGTTTTTTCCCTCACACTTTTTATTTGTTTTCTATTCATAAGATTTTTTGTCCCATTGTGCCCTAGTTTTCTAGGGTTTTACCATATTGCCACATCAAAATTGTGTGTGAATTGATGAATTTTAAATTTTGACTATTTTAAATCAAAAATATTGATCCCAACAACAATCTGATCCTGAAGGCACAAGTTAAGGATATTGTTACATGTTTTCTTTGCCTTCATTTATTGTTGTGTTTTTCTTGATTCCTGGATGTATTTCAAAATTGAGAATCGGAACTACACTTAGGTTTTTACCACAGTCCCAATCCAGCTCCTTCACTTGGTTCAGTCCCAACTTCCAATTATCTATCAGGATCAGGTATTGGATTTTCACCATAGAATGTTAAAGGGTTTCTGACAAAGTACCACTCCATGTTCTTATTCTAATCCCCACATTGATATCGAGATCAAGCATTAGACTGACACCGAACATTTAACATAACATTAAGTACCATGACCTGGTGTCAACTCTGTTAGTAAACATATTGGTCATTGCGATTTGATGTGATAAATGACTCTCTATTACCCAAATGAGCAATGAAACAATGAAACTAACAACTCCAAAGATCACTATTGTTTTAGTGATCTTCCTTTGAATTTTAGAGGTACAACTCCCTCTTATGATGTTCAATGAATTGGAGAAACTAAAAAAAAACTAAAGTGAGCTTTTAACTAAAAAGCAATAAAGGAAAACAAACATCTACACATAAAAATGACACAAATGTGAGAGTGATTTGGAATAAAATATCAAAGAAAATGACACAAAGATCATTCACTTAAACCTATAAATGATGAGGAGGAAAGAAAATGATTCCTAGGAAACACATGAAAAAAACAAGACTCAAAGATCCTACAATGAACACATTATTAATTAGATGTAACAAAGAAAATACAAATGGATAATTGTGGACTTGCAAAGGAAATCAACAATTAGAGGGAAGACAATTGAACACAAAGATTAGAAATGTCTCCTTTATTCTAAAATATAAAACAAAGCTCAAAGAGTCTATCTCCTTGTACAAAGATTAAGTTCAGAAAATAATCTCTTTCCCTAGATGAATAGAAAAAGATCAATTATGTAATCCCATAGCCTTTAAAGAGACTCTCGTTTCACAACCAAAAGATCCCCTCATGCTTCAAAAACTCTCCAATAAATAAGCCTTCCCAAATGAGACCCTTTATTTTCTATTTCGCAACTGCTTCTTGAAATTGGATTTTCTTTACAAAGAATTAATATCTTCTTTCCACCGAAAGACTCTTTGAATTCTTTCATAAAGCCCTCGTTCTTTTCATTACAAAATCATTCTATATTCGCTCATTTTGTTTGCATAGAAGGAAAAAAAGATAAGGACTCAAAAGACTCGATCTGAGGTGGAACAACAGTTGGCAAGAGAAATCATTAGTATATATTTCATAGCACATTCTCTTTCCTTATTTTATGTTCACCCCATTGGCCTTGCTTTATTTACACATAACTGATGGCTACATGTTTATATGAAATCACATTATCCTTCTACCTTTATTATTTTTCCACTTCACTTTTAAAAGCAACTATTTGGATTCCAAAATCTTGAAATTCTTTCAAATGTAATGGCTTCTTGAAATTTATTTTGAAATAAATAGCCTTTGGCAAGGCCTTTCAGTTTCCTCTGTAACTAAATCATTTTTATTTGGGAATTTTATAAGTTTTTGAACAAAAAAAATTCCTAAACTCCCATATCCATTTTTTATTGCTTTCCAATATTGCAATATAGCCATCTTGGCTAGCCACCATGAGTAATAGTGTTGTTTGTGCTTGACTGAATGATGCCAAGGTCGATGTTGTAGAATTTGATTGCACAGGAACAGGTGTCCCAATAGATAGGAGATCCAAAAGAACATCTGCATTCCCAACTAAAACATCACCTAGACCAAGTAATGTAGCTGGGAAAGAACCAATTCCTAACAAATCTTGAAGAATGTCACCAGAGGATACAGTTGGAGTTGGAGTATCTTTCACACCAAGTGAAATATACAACATATAGTGATGTCTAATTTGAAAAGCACCATGTAATTTTGTGTTTCATCACAAATTTATAGCTCCAACACCATCCACTGTTTTAATACTCTGCCATCCAATAATGCAATTGAAATAATGGATGATGATAATAACCATTGCTTTCGAGTGTGTCGATCTCATAAGGGTGGAAAGATTAGCATCCTTAGAAAAATAAATGAGATATGGATAGAGCTTGAGAGGTAGATCTCCTAGTTATATGATTAGAAGTCTTGTGTAGCATATTACCACCCTGGTGCTATCATTTACCAGACCAATCCATACAATTTGTATATGACTTCACTGCTCCACCTTAATAGCCTTTACATGCTTCCTTTCCCTTTTAAATTTGTGGTAGGGTGGGCCTTTTGGTGGTTGTTAGAACTCTAAGTGGTGAGTTATACATGTTCACAAAACCACCACCCATAACATATTTATCATGCAAGTGGGATTTTGATAGGTTCCTCTAACTAAGTGGGCAGTCTCTTGAAATGTTTCACTAACTTTGAGAATTACCACCGGGGTTTTGAAAGTACATTGGAGGTTTCCAATTGTTATGTAATCACATAAAAATCCTGATTGAAAGACAATCTAGAACACTGTTAACTTTTAGTTGCCTTGTAAATTGTTGTTCCCACCATTTCTCCAACGTTCGTACTTTGTATTTCACTTATTGAATCCATATCTGTGTGCAGGTTTGGGAACTCTAACAACTTGGATAACAAGGAAAAATCAAGCTGGAACATAATCTCTTCAATATTGGTAGATCAAATATAGATATCTTTGTGCTTCTTTCAAATTTCTCATTCCCTACCAATGCTTACCATAGCAACTATTTCAAACGTCATTAACACAATCACCAGAAGTCTAAATATATTTTCCTTATATTCATTGTCTCGAACATAGAATGAAAAGATGATATCGTAGCACAATTTGATGATGGATCTAGTTCTATTGATCTTGCTTGCAGGATTTCATTAAGTAATACAAATGGTAGGCCAATCTATTGATCTCATCTTTGAAATCCTTAAGAACAGATTAAGCCAATGTTATTTTTGAAGACTTGAATAAGAAATGCACATCAAACAAAACTTCTTGGCACCCCTATTTTTAATAGTTAGAGTGACTATGATCTCTTCTTGATCTAAATTAGACTCTCCACATCCATTTTGCAGTATATAATTGTTAATGGATTTTCCATTTTGTTTAAAGTGTCAATAGTTGTAGATCATAGAACTGGATTTGATGATCTTAAAAACAATTGCAAAATAGTAATCATCAGAGTCATTTATCAACTAGTCACTTTACACAATGAAAGACCCATGGATAAGAATACAACTGTACAACCACCATAGGCTTGAGTGGCAATTTGATAGGAGAAAATTTTAGAATTTTCAATGGCCAAAAACAAGGGTAACAAACTCGATTATGACTTCTGACACAATTGAGATCTAAACTCAGAGCTGGCCTATTTCCACGACACGTACTTAAGGTCTGGTCCATAGCAAAGTCTCAAACTTGATTCCTGATGTCTTATCGGGATCGAAACTCAGGAAGCTACTTACACTTAATCATCAATATAAGTCTGGTTCCAAATCACAACCCAATCCTGACTTTCGATTCAATATCGGGATTGGAACCTAGAGAGAAACCTTCATTGACTCCATTTGCTAAGTGTCACTACTTGGTGAAGGCTCAATCTCAATCCCCAAACACATTATGGGATTGGAACATGGAATGACACATTTTTTCATCACTATAGGTATAAGTGCCAACTCAGGTCCCGATCCTAACTTCTGATAGAATTCAATTTTATGCTTAAAATGGTCAGGTTCTTGGTTCTATCCTAAAACTAAAACCTAAAGATGCTTAATTAACTTGTAGGATGGGACTTTAGCTTGAATTAATGCTAATATAATATGAATGTTTGCGTTAAGTTTCTCTTCACATGTCTTTTCTTTATATGATAATTGTCAGTAGTGCAGGATAATTAACAAATGTCTGACTCAGATGAGGAAGTTCCTACTGAAGGAACATCAAAGGAACAAAGGTCAAGAGGTTAAAGCCAGAACAAGTGCCTATCACAATGAAGTATAAGTTTCAAGGGACCCCAGTACCATCTAAATTTGGTTCTGATGTTATGAATATTACTGATACACTTATGGGGAATATTGATTTGGATCATTTTGATGAGGATACCTTTTCACAAGATGCTACCCTATGGGAAAAGAGGATTGCAGAGTCTAGGTTAGCTCATCTAGCTAGTTTTCCTATTGTTGTGCAATGTCCTGAGTTCATCCTAACTATTGCACAAAAATACAATCCTACTCAAAGGAAATGCATTGATTCACAGGGCAATGTAATATTTGATTTAACCCCAACAATGATCAAACACTTTTTTAACCCTCCTCCTTATCACAATCTCAAGATTATGATCGAAGCTGAGGAACTTCAACTCTAGGAAAAGGATGTAGAAGGGAACAAAAGACTTATCAACAAACAGTGGCTTAAGACAGAGAAGAAATCAGTAAAGAAGCTACCAGTGAATCCCAAGAGGTCTGACTTCTCTCAAGACATTGGGGACATGATTACATTGTTGGAAAGAGAGTTTGGGAAGGAGAAATCTCACATCTTTGAACACTAGGTGTTTCCATTCATCCAATTGATTCTAGAGAGAAAGAAATTCTTAGATTGGGAGAAGATTATTTCAGATAATATTCATGACCAACTCTTGAAAGTAACAAAAACCAAGACATTTTATATCTCTTCATATTTCTTATACTGTGCTGCAAGGATAGGACAGTTTCCTGGGTTGAATACTGAAAGGTCAATGGATGATGGCCTAGATTAGAAAAAGGTCTAGGAATATTATGACCAACTAGAACTTAAGAAGGTAGAGAAACATTTCAAAAGAGTTAATGATGCATTCTTGTATGCTATTATTAATTAGCTCATAGGTGATATTGGTTTTAGATTATCACGGGATGCCATGGAATTCATCCAAGAGTGGGGATATTGGTTTATCTAGTACCCCAAGTGTACATATTTGAGATTGTTTGGTTATGATGGTCACCCTTTTAAATTGCCAAGATGTTGTGGTGACAGATGGGTCTTGATGGAGTTCACTTGTCAAGTCATGGACGTAAATTTCAATTTTTCCACACAACATAAAACTTTTCATTCTTTCCCCATGCAATTGGGGTTTTATTCTTGTTCTTCTTCAATAGTAGCTAAAACAACAACAAACGAATTTCAATCCTTGAATTTTCAGTAAAATACATCCAAGAAATATTTTTCAATCCAAAAAGGAAAATGTGTGGGTTTTATGCTTCACAGTTTCCTCATCATCAATCACTTCTCGAAAACTTTTGGACCAAACTTCAAGATCAATTTGAAGTAAGAAAAAGGGGGTATGAAAGATTAACAATTCCCTAGATTAAATATTTTGAGGTTAAAATGGATATTCCAGAAGGAACTACTAATGATGGGATCACACTTGATCCCTAATATGAAATGGATAAAGTGGCCACTAAGGATTTGGAGCCCATCAATTGGATGGAAAAAGAGGAAACTAAGATCCGTAAAATATCACGGGTAGTAGTGGATAGAAGTGTGAAATGGATTGAGCTTTAGTTAAAGCAACCAAGAGTTAAGGATTCAAAGAAAAGAGGTTCTAGCAATGAACCTATTTCCTCTAAAGAGAAAAAACAACACAAGAGATTGAAAAATGTTGGAAAAACAAGGACATACAACTAAGAGGGGGGGTGAATTAGTTGTCACAGAAATTTAAAATTTTTCTAACTTAACTTATCCTTAATCTCAAATCTAATGAATGAATAATTAACCATAAGCAATTAACACATTAGAGAGATAGAACACCAAGATTTTTTATGTGGAAACCCTGTTAGGGGAAAAACCATGGTGGATGTTAGTCCACAAGATTATACACTGCTAAAAGTATAATGAAAAACAATAAGAGGAATGAGCATGCATTTAGGCACACTACCTAGAGCTCACTGCTCAATTACAAAAGGGGCTTATTGCCCAAAAAAAAAGGATTAAAAATCCAGAGGGTATGAACTAAGAAAATAGCTTATGCTCAAGCCTGATTACAGTTCCAATTAAGCTCAACACTTCTTCACACTTTGCACAATCTTCTTCACACTCTACTCAGTAATGATATTCACACATACGCACATAAGAGCACATGAAGCATCATCATCATCAATGAACTAAATGCCCTTATATTCACTACATGAGATTCCATCACAACTTCGTCGGCCAAGAAAAATAAAATATATTTGCAATGTCAGCCCAGATTAACAACTAAATTTTAATGCGAACCCACCAAGGTCGGCCACAACATAGTGGAGACCCAAATTAATATCTCCAACACAAAAAATACTTGATTAATTTTTCCTCGAACATCCACAACATGCTATCATCAACATGTCAGCCAGGAACATGAAAAATGAAACATGCGGAAGAAGATCTTCAACCACGAGCACACGAATCAATGTGGACATACTACAAAGATAAAGAATGAACTAGAGAAATCTAAGAATACCAAGAAATGAAAAAGAAGCATCCACAACAACTAAGATAACCAAAATCACACAATCTTCATTCAAGAACACTGATAGAGACCAACAAAACACTATCAGACCATAACTCACACAAAACTTCACATGGACATCTAAAACTGTTGGTGGATGATCTAGACATACTAAAAAAAAACCCTTTATCCACATTAGCTAATCTTTTATGTACGAAAAAAAATGCCTTCATGACCTACACAATTCCACTAAGAACCTTGAACACTTTTTCTTATAATTTTCTCAATATCCTCAACATATACAACAATAGATACACCAAATGCTAATAGTGTTGACATCAATGACAACCACATATCAACAACACATCCATAGCATCCAACAATATCCCAACAAAAAAAGGTGTTGCAACAATGGAAGTAGCTATGGAACATTCTGCCTCAACAGAAGAAGAAATTTCAATATAGTATATTAATGAAGCTTTGCAAAAAGCTAAGGGTACTTATGGGGCAGCTGCTACTTGGGTTGTTTTAGGTCTTGGTGCCACACCTTTAGCTACTGTATATCCTAGAGAAGAAGTTACTCAAGAAGGTTCTTTTGTTGTCCCTCCATGGACTAAGGATACCACTCCTACTGTGCCATCAACTTCAGGAACAACAGCCGTTGAAGAGGAGATCCCTCCTGTGATCAATGTAACAGATTCACCTATCTCCTTAGATTATGAGAGAACTCCATCTTAGGAAGGAGAAAGAGCAGAATGGTAGGAATATCTAGAGAGGGTTGAGGAAGAACTTGGAGAAGAAGAAACTGGATTTGAGCCTTGAAGCCTATATGGTCAAGAATTGGAAATGAATGAAGTTTTGACTGAAAGAGAGTAGAAGGAAATAATGGATAGTGCCAAAATACGAGCTACTAAAAAATTGGGTCAAGAAGAAGAAGAGAAAAGAAAGAAAACTAAAGAGTTGGCCCGAGAAAAGATGTTGTTGAGGCAAAAAGGAAGACCGAAGAATAAGCCATTGTACTAGAGTTAGAGAAAAAGGAGAAAGTTAAACAAGAAAAAGATACAAAGGAAAAAAACTCATGCAAATGAGTTGGAATAGAGGGTGAAAGATGAAGAGGAGGTTGCACAGAAGGAAGAAGAAATGAAGAAGATAGAAGATATTAGAGCCCAAAATGAGAGAATGGAGCAAGAAAAGTTGTAGAAAGAACAGGAGGTAAAACAAAAGGTTTCTTCAGAGCAGACCATTGAGGTAATTTCTTCTACACCTCCTAGCATTCAATAGGTAACTACTCAATCAGATTCTCCCACTTGGATCAAGCTAAATTTAGAAAAGAGACAATTGGTTCAAGCTCAGTTGGTAACATGGGATGAAATGGTAGAGGAAATAGAGAAGGTGAAACCAAAGAAGAAGCCTGGTGCTATGCATTCTACAAAGTTGATTTGTGATGGGAATTTGGTAGCAGAAATTGCTACACCTATTGCTAATAAAGATGATAGGGAATTACAAGTTGAAGATTATCAAATAAGCACTGTTAATATGGGAAAAAAGACAAGAAATCAACAAATAAATCTGATTGATATTGTTTCCACCACCACCAATTCATGGTTAATCAAGGATAAACAAGCTAAAGATGAGCTTAAGGCTCAAGTTGGAAAAATGAAATATTTTCTGAAGGAGTTGATTACATCCACTTCTAAGCAGCCAACACCATCAAAGATCCATGTTTTGATGAGTTGTAAAGAGGTGGATGGGCTAAATGAGATGAAAAAGAAGGCCACCTGGTTTGACAATTGGTTTAATGTTTTCAGGTATGACATGGATGAACATTTGGGAGAAGGTTTTAAACACTATCATGTAGGCCTTTTTTTGGTTAAAACAATAGAAGAATCTATAAGGAAATGGTGGGAAGGGGAAGAAAAGCTCAAGCAATACTTGGGAAAATTAAAGGTGATAGTTAAAAGCTCTAGTGAGGAATTGATTCAATCATAGATTTTCGGTGATGAGGGTCCTAAATATGTTTCAAAGGTTATTAATGTCTCAGTTTTCAAAACCCAGAATCTCATCGAGAAAAGAATAGCTATGCTCAAGGAAATTCATGAGATATGGGAACAAGAAAGCATATTTGAAGATACTGTTGCAAAGCTCATTGATAAAACTTTACCTCTGGATCAAAGACTCAAATAATTGGGAGAAATAAAAGACACTTGGGAGGTGATACTTGATAAGATAATGAGAGAAGGAGACACTGCTAAGTCAACACCCATATATAGGTTATTGGACATCAAGTGTGACATGTGGGAAATCACAGATGTTGGCCAATTGAGGAAAATTATTGTTGCAATGGAAAATAAATATGAAAATTCAAAGTTTAAAGTTGACTGGGTCTATGGACCTGATGATGACACACTGAAATAGATTTTCTTGAATTATGATGAGTATCATGGGATTCCTCATGAAGGTGACAAGTAAAGGATTTTTTTTTTTTTCAACCAATGTCAAGTGCCTTTTTGGACAGTAGTACCTTCAAATTGGTTTTGAGATAGACATACCACTTCATATCCATTTTGATGGGCCAGAGATTGGGCATGTTGATCAGTAGAGGATAGAGTTGGAACTCCCAGTTAGATTTTGATTGAAGTAGCATGTTGCATACCTTTCAGCACCTACAGTTCCAATAGAGACAAACACTTAGAGTTAACTAGGTGTCCCTATAATTGTGGATCTAGGCCCCAGAATTGTGGATCTTGATTTTTGATAAGAGAAATTGATGCTAATTCTGTCTATATTTTAGAATTCTCTCCTCATTGTAAAGGTCAGCTAATTGAAGGTAGATTGGCTACCTAGAGACTCAAGATAGTTTTTTTCAATTTTTATAGCTTTTATGCAAGATACTCAAACACTTTTACAATTTTTTATTTCAAGTTTATTTCAGAAGTTGTTAAGTTTAACGATGATGTTGATAAACAATGGTTATTCATATGCCAGTTCATCTTACTGTGCATAATTTTTTCTTATTTGATGGAAATCAATGAAAAGACTTTGAATTTAAAAACCATTTTATTGCATTATCTGTGAATGAGGTTTCTTGATGTTTGTTGATCTGTTAATTCTGGTAATGAGCTTATGGTGTTTTGTTATTGAAATTTTTTCTAAAAAAGTGATGATGAATGGTTGTGTGCTCTAAATCTACACTTTGAATGGATGCAATGGTATGGATTGTTTCATAAATTATGTTGTTCTATGGTTTTAGTTAATTAGGAAAAGTGCTCATTATAAGAATTATATGTCTAAATTAAAAGAAATCAGTGTTCATGTTTAATGTCCCAAAGCTTGATCGATCTTTTATTGTTTATTTAAACCCCCAATGTTAAATTACTTTGTATTATCTAGTTTTTACTCATTTACTAGTAGGCCCCTTGAATATTATGGTTGCATGGACCACTAAATGATAACAACACAATTGAGAACCAACTATAGAGACCTTGGAAGATAGGCAATTTTAGATCATTTATCTTTTTTAGGAGAAATAGAGTAGAGATATTATGTTTTAATGTTGTTGTGTTACCTTTAACCATCAATAGAACTGGCACTAGAAGGAGGGCCTAGAGGAAAAAAATGGAGTGAATTGGGTCCTTTTCACCAGATAGGTTTGACAGAGTTCTCAAATCTACTACTAATCCAGAACCATTTGTTGAACTCCAAACCCCCATTAGAACCAGGGCCCATAGGGTTTTGATCCCGCCACTATTAAAACCACCACTCACTCCACTTAGATTTTTTGTTAATCCCACAACTGGCACAACCAAATCCACTATCGCCCATGACCTTCTTTTCCAATATCCTTCACCACTAGGAACTATTCCTAGTGGCATACATGAAATGCGTAAGAATCTAGAGAAAATTTTCCCTAGGTATGCCCAGGGAGAGTCACGAAGTGCTGAGGAGCACATATAGGCATTTAAAGATGCCTATACTCAGGCTCAAATAGATCATCATGACATTGCATGTAGACTATTCCCCTATTCACTTGGAGATATGGCCTACAATTGGTACCTGAACTTGCCTACTAGATCCATCTTGTGTTGGAAAAATTTAGAAGATGTTTTTATTAACCAATTTCGGGTATATGTTGACCCTGCTATCTTATACCACCAATTTTCCAAAATTAGGAATGAACCACATGAACCACTACCTTTTTTTAACACGTGATTCCAGAGGATGTACAGGCAGTTGCAAGAACTATACTTGGTGGCTGAAAATATTTCCATCTAGGCATACTTCAAGGCCATTGACATGTTTATTGGTTTATTTCTGGAAAGAACCTACTTGGCACCAGATATTGATTCCATTTCTAAGGTATATCACTTTCCCATAAAACTACATTAGTAGATAAGTTCACAGTCAGGTGGTTTAGGAGGGGTTTTTCCTCCCCAAGGATATCCCCAGATGCCTAATTCAACCCCTCTATTCAATACAGTCCTAGGGATGTCCCACTTTTTCTATGGAACATTGGCTAAGTTACAACCTCCACCCATGCATCCATGAGTTAATGATGGGACTTTTGATTCCTCCTAGCAAACTTAGAATTCTCATAATCATGTTGGAAGGTCTAACCCTATGACTCACCCATCAGTTGTAACTACTGTAGAAAGTGAGCATACTGCTCATTTGACAACAAAGTTAGAAACTCTGAAGAAAAATTTATCCCAAGTGACCAACAAGATGGCACAATTCAAGCTTAACCCCCCTCAAAACCAAAATCAGAATTAGAATTACCAGAATCATGAAGGGTATTCCAACCAAAATAACTACTCTAGCCAGAATCAAACAATTTTTCAGAGTCAAAAATTCCCCAACCAACACTATCAGAACCATAATAGGGGATACAACCAGAGGCCCAATAACAATAGGAAGTGGAACACTAGACCAAAAAATGGGGAAGTTCCCCACAACTATCAAGCCAATGAAGATAAACCACACACTGCAAACATTGCAGATTTGAACTTCATGACTAACTGGTGCAGGTTGCATGACATCGTTGCACATTTTGAAGTTAACTGTTTAGAGATGGAAAAAGTGGTCAAAATGGAACAAGCTGACTCCCAATCACAACAAGAAAATCCTAACAAAGGTAGTGGGTCAGTTGATATAGCCATGAATTTTGAAACTTATGATGAACAATGTCAATTTCCCATACAAGGGGAGAATGAACCAGAAGTAGATGCATATGATTCCCAGGCTTTTCAAACCAAAGGAGGCCATTTTTTGAGAAATCAAAACAAGGGGTCATTTACCACATCTTTTCCTCCCAACACTATGGTTCCTCCTAACCAAAATGCTGACAATAATCTGCCTCCACCAAAATGCCCACCTGAGTTTCTGAATAAAGGTAACTCTACTTTCGTTTCTAGTTCTCAGATGAATGATAATGTGGAATTCAATTTCATTTCAGAAATGTAGAAACAAAAGACCTCTTTTTCATTCTTTGACATTCTAAAGTGGTGACCTACCCAACACGACATCGTGTTGAAGGCCTTGGAAGAGGAAGATCGATTGAAAGGAAAGACTAAGGAGACTCCAGCTACTGACATGAACTCAACCCTGTACAGAGGTAAGGTGGGGACACCCCCATTCCTCTTGAGCTTGAGAATCTTCAGGAATAATCTACATAATTTCCTTTTGGATTCTAGAGCCTTAGGTAATGTTATGCCTTTCTTTAGTTATAAAAATTTGGGTTAAACCTAGTTCAAACTCATAAGAAATTAATAGAGTTAGATAAAACTAAGGTTAATGTGGTAGGAGAACTAAAAAGTGTGTATGTGTAGATTAGAGCAGACCCATGAATCCAAAACTATATGGATATTCAGGTTGTTGATATCCCTGAAACATATGACATGCTACTAAGGCGAGACCTGATGAAGAGTATTGGAGGTTATCTTTCCCTAGATCTCTCACACATGGTTGTCATGGAAACGGGTAACAACTCAAATTAGGATTGAAAGTGAACCTCATCTAAAACATATGATTATAGAGAATGATTTCCCTAATGAAGTAGCCTATTTTGAAACTGAGATAGGAGTGTATAGGAGGGAAGAAATTATGACCTTTTTGATTTTTAACCCTAACTGCTCACCACCTTTAGAGCATAGTGACCCTATGACCACTGTCAACCAACAAGTTTTGGTCCAAAAATTACAATAAGATAAGTTGGTTTTAGGGGAGGATGTTGATTTGTGAAATTTGTTACTCCCGAGCTAGTGCAGGGTCCATTACCAGAATCATTTTGAGTTGATGTGTCAACCCTATTTATATATTCTCAACCATGTCTTTTAGTTAGGACAGACCCCTAGACAAAGTCCTAAAATGTCTCCAAACCAGTTTCTAGTTGAAGCTAAGGACGCGACCATTCTGACAAGGATGAACAATACCAAAGAAGAAGTCTTACCCCTAGTTGGTCAAACTTTGATCCTCCATTCTGGTTCATGAAATAAGGTTGAAGAAATTTAGAAGTTGTCTAACACACCCACCTCTACTAACCTCCCAATTCCTAGGGAGTTGCTCAAAAAGTAAATGAAAATGTTGATCAAGATGAGTTGAAAGAAATAGTTTATGCACATGTTTTAAATATTAGGGAAATATCTGATGATCGTCATTTACAACAATCTCTCAATCTTGATATCTTGAACTAGTCTAATCCACCACCTATTTCTCATAAACAATCACCCATAGTTGACCTAAAGAAAGAAATCCCAGGCCAAGAACAACTATGGATCCTCAAATTTGATGGTTCCAAGTCTAAAATAGGGAGTGAATCTAGAATAGAACTAACAAACCCAAAAGGGAAAACCTACTTTGCTTCTTACAAATTATAGTTTGGATGCACTAACATCATAGAGTATGAAGCACTTGCTAGAGGAATAATGTTTGCACATCAGAAGAAAGTTACAACTCTGATAGTCATGGGAGATTTTGAGGTAATTGTTAAGCAGGTTTGCAGCCAATACACATGTCATAACAAGAGGTTGGTTGCATACATGAATAGGATATGGAATTTGATAGAATATTTTAATGCTTTCATAATCAAGTTGATTCCCAGAGAAGACAACTGGATTGCAGATGCACTTGCTATTGCTACTAGTACTTTGGAACCCATGCAAGATTCCAAGTTAAAAAGGTTCTTTGTGGAATTACTATGGATCCTAGCCATCCCAAACAATTTTTGGAATTTTCAAGTTTTTGATGACAATTAGCATATACTTTCCTTTTTGGTGAGTTTTGATGTTTTTGAAGGACAAATCATCGATGAATATGATAGAGATCAAGGAGATTTGGATCCTAAAAATTGTGGCATAGAGGGGATAATTAATCTAAAAACTAGCAACATTCCCAAGCGAATGGTAGCATTGGAAAAGGATCTTTGATTCCAATCCTCGAGCCTATGAAAGATTGCCTACAAATTGTGATGGAGGGAAGTATGAATCGTACAATATAGCAAATTCAGGCCTAGAGAAAAATATATTTATTGGTATAACTTTCTTGAAGGACATTCAAGATAAAATCTTGAAAGTGTTGAAAGCAAATATTGCAGCAATTGCTTGGGGATATGAAGATCTGAAAAATTTTGATACATTGGTGATAACACACACTATCCCTTTGAAACTTGAAGTGAAGCCCTTTCATCAAAAAAAGTGCCTAGTGAATTCCTTAATTAAACCTTTGATTTTTAAAGAGGTACAAAAGCTACTAACAACACGAATGATTTTTCCAGTAAGGCATTTGACCTGGGTTGCAAATCTGGTTCATGTTCGTAAAAATAATGGGGGAAATTAAATTGTGTGTCAACTTTAGAAACCTCAATAAAGCTTTAGAAAAGGAAAACTATGAGCTTCCTTCCCTTGATGAGGTGTTGTAGATAGTTAATGGCTCATAGATGATGTCATTCTTGGATGACTATTTAGGATACAATCAAGTGCTAGTTAACTATGAGGACATAATGAAGACCGCCTTCACTACTAAGTGGGGGAAATTTTCCTATCGGAGGATGTTGTTTGGTCTTTTTAACGTTGGAGCCACCTTTTAGCACACAATGGATGTGGCATTTAAGGACCTAGTAGGTAAATGTATTATTATTTACATGGATGATCTAATTGTATTTTCCAAGAAGGGAAGACCATGTTGCAGATTTGTCAAAATTTCTTAGAAAATGTATAAGCTATGGTGTATCCCTCAACCCAAAGAAATGTGTGTTCAGGGTCTCAAAAGGGAAACTATTGGGTCACATAATATCAAAAAGAGGGATTTCGATCAACCCCGACAAAGGAGTCCATTCTGAAACTAACCTTGCTTGGTAGCAAAAAGGAAATGAGGTCTTTCTTCAGGAAGATAAGTTTTGTCAAAAAGTTCATAACCGGGTTTGTTGAGATCATCAAACCCCTCAATGAAATGATGAAGAAGGATACAAAGATTGAATGAATTAATGAGGCTAAGGCTGCCTTCTCAAAAATCAAACAATCTATTTTAGAGGCACCGGTTCTAACTAGATTCTTGATTATCTAATGCCTTTTTACATTTATTCATTTGCATCTAATCATTTGTGTGCTACTGTTTTAACACAGTGGAAAGGTGAAGGGGACAAAAGGCCGATAGCTTTTATGAGTTCCTCATTCAAGAATGTTGAAATCAAATATCCACCCTTGGAAAAATAGGCCTTCATATGGGTACAAGCATTTAAGAAATTTTGGCACTACATTCTTCGCAGTTAAATCATCGTCATAGTTCTTGACCCTACAATGAAGTCCCTTCTTATGCAAAGTGAGTTGGGAGAAAGAAGAGGAAAGTGGATGGCAATTCTACAATAATTTGACCTTGAAATTCACTTGATGAAGCTAGTTTGAGGAAAAGGATTGTCTAAGGCTATGGTTGACGTTGACACCAATATTACTTGTCAATAGTACATGGCACAATCATTCACAAGTGATCCTTGGTATGCATATTTCATTTTCTTACTGCTGAACAATAAATGTCCTAATGGGATGAATACCACTCAGAGGAGAGCATAAGACTAAATAGTTCCCATTATATGCTCAAAAGGGGAGCCTTATATATGAGGAACTTTGAAGGTGTC
This sequence comes from Sequoia sempervirens, assembly GCA_007258455.2. Taxonomy (NCBI): domain Eukaryota; kingdom Viridiplantae; phylum Streptophyta; class Pinopsida; order Cupressales; family Cupressaceae; genus Sequoia; species Sequoia sempervirens. The sequence continues at coordinate 33,489 of VDFB02350237.1, forward strand.
TATCTACGTTGCCTAAATCAACAACAAGCAAAATAGGCCATTGTTGAGTTTCATGGTAGACATGGTATTGTGCACAATTCAGCTGATTCCATGGCACATCAAATTTTGCGATCGGGTTATTATTGGCCCCATGTGTTCAGGGATGCTCATCAATATGTTAGGAAATGCCATACATGTCTAACTTCAATATATAGAGAATGTAATCTGGTGATGCCCCTACAACCAATATACAATGTAAGACCATTTTCCAAATGGGCATTAGATTTTGTTGAGGTAGTTAATCAAAATTTATATGTAGGTCACAAGTTTATTTTAACTGCAATAGATTATTGCACTCACTAGACTGAAGCTCAACCTTGTAAGAATAGTATCACTAAAGTTGTTATCAAGTTCCTTAATGAATATGTCATTACTAGGTTTGGAGTACTGTTCGCCCTAGTATGTGATAATTTCCTTGCCTTTTCTTTTGTAGAATTTATTCAGTGGGTGTATGAGCATAAAATTGTTTTGAAATACTCTTCTAATTACTATCCATAGGGGAATGGAGTACCAGATTCTAATAAAAATTTATTGGAGGTAATTAAGAAGTTACTAGAAAGTAATCCTAGAGACTAGCACACACGGTTGAGATTTTCCTTATGGGAAGATAGGAATAGAATCAAAGCTACCTTAGGAAACTCGTTGTTTAAGTTATTCTATGGAAAAGACCCAGTCATCCTTATTCATGTACAGATGCCCGTTCTCTGGTTCATGCAAGATTTTTACACTAATGATGATAGGATAGAGGTTTGATTAACTAGTTTATTCAATCTAGAAGGACAAAGATATGTTGCTTTGCAATTTTTTTTAGCACCAGGTTGTTGTCAAACGTTGGTTTGACAAAAGAGCCAAAATTAAAGCCTTCATAATATCAATTCTTGTGCTGCTATGGGACAAAGTTGTTAGTGTAATTAAATTAATTATTACACTAGCATAAGTTAACTTAGGTCATATATCATTTAGTCCTAGGTTGCATCTTAAATAAATAATTTAATAATGGGGTAATGTCCCCTTCCTTGTTTGTAGGGATAAGATTCCTTCTAGAAGATGAGTTGTCCTTCTAGAACTTATCTCAACATTTAATAATTTCCTAGATAGGGTTCACATGTTGTCACATGTTAAATCATGACACATGGCAACATCTCTTGCATCTTACATTTTCTTTATTTCCTATATATTTAGGAAACTTGTACATTTGTAGTTAATCCAATCTCATAATCTAGATCAATATAGAATCTCCATTGTGCATGCCTAAGTTTGCACAATCTCAACATGCTATCAGAGCATGTTGAATTCTAACATGGTATCAGAGCTTGTCCAGTGAAATGTCAACCCTCGATCGAGAAAGTTGGTGTGCAAGATTCTTTGTAGGCTTGAAGGTTTCCATTGTAGGTAGTTGACTACACCCGTGGACCAAGCTGATTTCTGAAGCAAATAGATTCATATCTGAGCTCGCCATTGTCTTCGGAAGGCCTCGAAACCCTAGGATCGCTTGCCCATTCATCAAAATCAGATTCATCAACTTGGGAGCCATCAGATGTATTTTTGGGTTTGCAAAATCAACTGGTACGATCCATACAATTTGTAGTAAAAAATCATCCTGGTCAGTTGTCCTCTAAGGAGAAAAATTTTTAGTCACAGGCCATTTTTCTATCTCAAAAAAATTAGGGTTATTTTTATTTGTTTGGCAAAAAAAATTATTATTTGGGCAGTTTCTATAGTTCTAAAAAAATCAATTTGGGGCGACTGCAATTTTAATCATAGTCGGCATCATTTTTTTTTCAGCGATATTTAAAATATCCTTCATCGACATCAAGGTTATTTCTTTCGTAGATTAAATATATTAATGGTCAGCATAAAATTATTCTTTCTATGGATGTATTTTTTGTAGTCGACATCAAAATAGAATTTTAAATTGCCCATAGGCATTATTTAAAATTCTTTTTCTGGCTTTTAAAAAAAAAACATAATTTGCATATAAATGTTCTTGTCGACTACTTTATTCCTTAGTATGCAGAGATTTTCTATCATTGGCCACATTTTGATTTGTAGAGGGGTACGGTGGAATTTACACTTCGACAAGGGGCGAGGTACCATTGTTGGCCCATTTGGGGAGCCAACCCCACCGGCCATCTACCGATCAACCACCGTTAGTGTCCTCTTGTTCCCCAGCCCATTCACTCTCTGTGTTGTTCATCCATTCAACTCCCACTGGCCGACAACCATCCTTCACTGCCAATGAACCCACTCCATTAGCCTGGCCCGTGGTCGTTTTGAGGACTTTGTGCTTCACTATTTGTGACTGGAGCCACCGTGTACTTGTCGCGTCGCCGAGTTTTACCACCCCACCACCACTTCTGGTGGCACCCTCTTTTTTTTCCAACATTTGCACTGTGGTAATATTGCAAACTAGGTGCTAGAGCCCGGGGTGCTATAATTTTGCACCTATTTAGCCTACTAAGTGCCAAATCAAGGATTTTTTTTGTTTTATCATAAATTTCACCCAGAGTCTCAAAAATTGACAAACCAAATACCGTCGGAAAGAGAATTTCGTCTACTTTCTAGTGGCGACATTAGTTTTGTGAAATGTTTCTCATAGAGAATTCTACAGCTAACTGAAGACAAAACTATAATCTGGACTCAAAGGCTCATATCTTCACAACCGTTTATCGGATTTCAGTGATTCTAGTAGCATCAGGAAGGTGATTCAGAGCTTTTTTCATTAGTCCAAACCCCTTGATCAATTTCAACTCCAGGTACTCTTGCATTGATTTTTTTAGTTTGGTGCATTTGTTCAATAACTTGGATATCCTGAAGCTTGGAAAAATATTTTTTGATCTGCATAGCATTACTTCAGTTGCACATCATCCTTAGAAGTCTTTATTTGTTGTTGAAGATCAGTTTCTTTGTATTTTTTGGATAAATTTCATTATGGGGCTTGCATATACTCCTTCTTTGACTATGTTGCACAAGGGAAACTATAAGCAATGGAGGGATGGGATCAGCCACCATCTCCAATCACTTGATCTATTTCCACATTTGTATGGTATAGTTCCTCATCCAAGTGAAGGTATTCATGAACTTTCTTGGAGTTGCAGCAGATACACTATTTTGGAGATCATTGAGATGCAAGTTGATTGTGATGTTTTGAATGCTATTGATCATTGTGACTTTCCTCACATCCTTTGGCTATAAGGTTTGGGAAATCTATGGAGGATTAGACACTCCACCCTTCCTCGATGGTCATGATTCAGAATGTCATTCTTTAGAACAAGTACCCCATGATGATATTGTTGTGCAAGAAGTTGGTTTCCTTGAATCTTCCAAAGAGGTTGACAAGGTTGCTCTAGGTGCTTCTTCTCCATCAGAGATAGTTGGTATTCCTTCAGATTCAGTGATTCCTTGTCTAGATTCATCGATTGAGGCTTCCATCATCATCACTCATTAGGACACCTTCTTTTTTCCAGACTTGACATCACATGATGGCTTTGTTTCAGGTATCATTGACTTGGCTACTTCTACAAGTTTGGAGGACATTCTTGAGGGGATATCACTCCTCTATTCAGATCCCACTTTTGAGATTTTTCTCGAGTCTCCTCATCCCTTTGTCTCAACCTTGATTGGGAATCTAGAGACTATCTTGGAGGCACTTGGTTTCTCTTCAGATATTTCTTATCTGAGACATCTTCCCTATCATTTCATTCAAGACTTGAGGTTTCTTCAACATATACCTTTGGATTTGCTTCAGATTTCTTTTAGTAGTTTTGAGGACACTTCATTTAGGGGGGGATATCAAGTCTCCATCATATCCATCACACTATCTTTGGATATTGTTTAGCATTAATCTCTGCATCATCCTGATTTTGCACCCTCTTCATTGACTATGGAATCTTCATCATCAGGCAAGGAGACACATGAGCAAAGACATCATCATCCATTTTCATCCTTCCTTCCTTCAATTCCTATCTAGAATGGGAAGCATCTCTACACTTGCACTTGGTTTTGTTTCTTCTGAAAGGGAGACAAGTTGTTTGTCGACATTGGATCATGTTTTGTCTTCAAACACTTACCATCTCTGCAAGTGATATCATCTTCTGGGAGGCTACATAGTCTCTCTATTTCCTCCCTATGGGAGGGATTTTGATTGTATTGTATCTATGTGACGGATGGTGTCCTTTGGGGGTATTTGGGAGTCCTCCATCCTTCCCATCCTATCACATTTTTTACATTTTCATCTCCTTTTTGGAGAGGGGTTTTGTTCCCATTGAGTTTTCCCCTTTTCTCCAGTTGTGGGAGATTTTTTGCATCTTCATGTACATGGGTACCTAACATGGCCTCGTAGTCGGGACCCATCTTCTTGCATAATCATTGCATTTTCTCCCTAAGTTGAACTTATGGGGGGGTGTTAGTGTAATTAAATTAATTATTACACTAGCATAAGTTAACTTAGGTCATATATCATTTAGTCCTAGGTTGCATCTTAAATAAATCATTTAATAATGGGGTAATGTCCCCTTCCTTGTTTGTAGGGATAAGATTCCTTCTAGAAGATGAGTTGTCCTTCTAGAACTTATCTAAACATTTAATAATTTCCTAGATAGGGTTCACATGTTGTCACATGTTGTTAGATCATAACAAATGGCAACATCTCTTGCATCTTAGGTTTTCTTTCTTGCCTATATATTCAGGAAACTTGTACATTTGTAATCAATCCAATCTCATAATGTAGATCAATATAGAATCTCCATTGTGCATGCCTAAGTTTGAACACTTTCTGTGTGGTTGATTATCTTTCCTAGAAAAGGTCCTCCATTGAAGACTGCAACTTCAAGGATTGTGACTCCATAATCTCAACAAAAGCCAAAGAGAGGAAAGGTGATCACCAAAATTTTGATCAACCTTGATTGGGTCCATATCAGATTGCATAGATCCTTGGTGAGAATTCCTTCTAGTTAAGCACCCTAATAGGAGAACCTATCCCATTTCCTATTAATGGACAATTTCTCAAACATTATTTCAGCCCATGAAGGTCTAATCGTTCATCTAATTGTATATATGTAATTAGTTTTTTTCTCATTTCTAGTTTATTTGTTTGTTTGTGTTTCCTTTGTTTTATGTTTTTGCTATTGTTTGTTTTTATTTCTTTCTCTCTTTTTTTTTGGGGGGGACCTTCACTTTCTCCATTTCAGAGTCAAGGGGTAGCTATTCAAGGTATACTAAGGGTATTGTGACAGAGAAATTGATTTACGTATTTTTAGGTATGTCCTTCGAGCTCTTTTGTTTCGAGACTTATATTTTCAGTCCATTTTAATAATAGTCTAAAAGGTTAGCAACAAATAGGTACATTGTAAGTGATCTCATAAACCATGGTTGAATCTATCACATAATAGATAGAAACATCTTTTTTTCATAGGTTGTATTCACAATTCAAGTGAAAATTTTGAGTCCTAAACACTATCATAAGATCCACCGTAGTTCTCAACCAAAATTTAAGGTTACCATGTTTGAGTATTGAGAAAAGATAAGAAAATAATTTCTCCAAATAAATCCCATTCAAAAGAAGAGAAAATAGAAGAATAAATGATGGAAAACTCAATATGATAAGGGTAATTCAAGTATCTCTATCGGGGCTATAGATGCCTGGTTGGCATTAGAGCAATGCTTTGAGAGAACTAGAGGTATCTCCATCAGGGCCATAAATGCTTGGCTAGTAGCGGAGCAATGCCTAGGATATCATTGCACGATAGTTAAAATGGCTCAACTCACGTAGCTTGAATCTTAATAGAGTTGTGAACAAGGATAGGTAGATTATTTAGGGAAAGAGATGCACCATACATGCACACACTCAGATTCAAAGTTGTTATTGTTGATTTACATTTTAGATTCCAACTCAACCTTGTTTACTATAACTAATCATACTTGAGTTAAAACATTCATAAACCAAAGGTTCTTCATGACTGAATTCTTCAGTATCTTGAAAATGGGTAAACCATTTTCCTAGCTGAGTCACCAATTTTTATGCCTTGCATAACCACCTCATTTTGTTTTGGTCAAAATGGTCCCCCTTTATTTCTTTTGTCCTTGGTGTTCTTGTTCAGGTCTTAGGAGTTGTTTCTTTTTCTCCTAAGTCCTGGTTTTCTTTTTTTTTTTGGGTTTGGTTTTGGGATGACACTCACACTTGTTACTTTTGAAAGGTTTGAGTTCTTGTTCATGTCCCAATCCCAATCCCCACGCTTTGCCTTGTGTTTTTCTTTGTTCTATCGAAGTCAGGTTTTTGAACTAAACTGTTACCTTTCACCCTTCAAGGTGTAAGCTTTTGTTTTCATCCTGATCCCAACTTCCAACTCTCTTTTTTTTTTCAGGATCGAACTTCAGATTGGGACTTACACTTAGAAAATTTCAAGTTCTTGTTCATGTACCAACTTGATCCTGATTCTCGCTTTGTCTTGTTTCTTTGTTGGGTTTTGGACCTCGGACCTTCACTTGAACTTTCCACTTATTGAAAGTTCAGTGTTGTCTCATGTCCTAAACTTGACTCCCACTTACCTTCATTCTTTCAACCTACATTTATGACTTTCACCCCGATCTCAAGGCCTGACCAACCTGCATTTAATGTCTAACTATTTGCATGTGTGAACAAGTTTTTATTTTGTCACTCCTCAGTTTCCATCCATTCTGCCTTGTACAATTTGACAAAGTGAACCAGAGCGATGCCAAGAGCTAGGGTTTGGGAGGCACTTCAATCTCACCATGCTATCATAATTCTTGATTGTGTTTGGAGGTAGGGGTTTTTTCCCTGCGCTTTTTCTTATTATTGGTTTGCTCATGTCTACTTTGCTTGTTGTCTCACATTGTTTTCTTTTCTTTTTTTGTTTGTTTGTTCTTTCTTGTTGGTTCTTTTTGATTGCCCTTGTTTCGTTTTGTGTTTTTGTGTGTTTGGATTTTTCCCTCACACTTTTGTTTTTTTTCTATTCACGAGATTTTTTGTCCCATCATTCCCTAGTTTTCTAGGGTTTTGTCATACTACCATTTTGAAAATGTGTGTGAATTGATGAATTTCAAATTTCAACCATTTTAAATCAAAAATCTTGATCCCAACAACAATTTGATCCAGAAGGCACAGGTTAAGGATATTGTTACATGTATTTTCTGCCTTCGTTTATTGTTGTTGTGTTTTTCCTGATTCTCGCATGTATTTTAAAATCAGGAATTGAAATTGCACTTAGGTTTTTACCACTATCTCAGTCTAGCTCCTTCACTTGTTATGGTCCCAACTTCTGATGATCTATTGGGATTAGGTATCAGATCATCACCATAAAATGTTAAAGGGTTTTGACAAAGTACCACTTCATGTTTTGATTCTAATCACTGCATTTATATTGGGATTGGATATCAAACCGACACTAAACCTTTAACATACTATTAAGTACCATGACCTAGTGTCAACCTAATTATGACTTTTGACACAATTAGGATCAAAACTCGAAGCTGAATTATTTCCATGACGTGTACTTAAGCTCTGGTCCATAACAAAGGCTCAAACTTGATTCCCAATGTCTTATCAAGATTAGAACTCAAGAAGTTACTTAAACTTGATCATCAATATAAGTCCAGTTCCAAATCACAACCCGATCCCAACTTCTAATTCAATATCAGGATTAGAACCTGGAGAGAAACCTTCATTGACTGCATTTGCTAAGTGTCACTACTTGGTTAAGTCTGGATCTCTATCCCTGAACACATTGTGGGATCAGAACGTGGAATGACACTTACATTTGTTCATCACTATAGGTATAAGTTTAGTTTTATGCTTAAAATGGTTAGGTTCTTGGTTTTTTCCTAAACCTGAAACCCGAAGATGCTCAATTAATTTGTTGGATGGAACTTTAGCTTGAATTAATACTGATATAATATGAATGCTTGTGTTAAATTTCTCTTCACATGTCTTTTCTTTATTTGATAATTTTTAGTAGTATAGGATAATTAACAAATCTCTGACTCAAAGGAGGAAGTTCCTACTGAAGGAACATCAAAGGGAACAAAGGCCAAGAGGTTAAAGCTAGAACAAGTTCCTATCACAATGAAGTATAAGTTTCAAGGGACCCCAATACCATCTAAGTTCGGGCCTGATGATATGAATTTCACTGATACACTTATGGGGCATATTGATTTGGATCAGTTTTCTAAGGATACCTTTTCACAGGATGCTACCCTACGGGAAAACAGGATTACAAAATTTGGTTTAGCTCATGTAGTTAGTTTTCCTATTTTTTTGCAATGTCCTGAGTTCATCCTAACTGATGCACAAACATACAATCCTACTCAAAGGAAATGCATTGATTCATAGGGAAATGTAATAGTTGATTTAAACCCAACAATGATCAAACACATTTTTTACCCTCCTCCTTATCCCAATCTCAATATTATGATCAAAGTTGAGGAACTTCAACTCTGGGAGAAGGATGTAGAAGAGAACAAAATAATTATCAACAAACGGTGGCTTATGACAAAGAAGAAATCATTGAAGAAGCTACCACCAAATCCCAAGAGCTCTAACTTCTCTTAAGATGTTGGGGGCATGATTACATTGTTAGCAAGAGTGTTTGGGAAGGAGAATTATCACATCTTTAAAAACTAGATGTTTCCATTCATCCAGCTGATTCTAGAGGGAAATAAATTCTTAGATTGGTGGCAGATTATTTAAGATAATATTCATGACCAACTCTTGAAAGTAATGGAAACCCAGAAAATTTATATGTCTTCATATGTCATATATTGTGCTGCAAGGATGGGATGGTTTCCTGGGTTCAATACTAAAGGTTCAATGGATGATGGACTAGATCAAAAAAAGGTTTTGGAATATTATGACCAACTAGAGCTTAAGAAGGCGGAGAAACATTTCAAAAGAGTCAATGATGTATTCTAAGCTCATAGGTGATAATGGTTTTAGATTATAACGGGATGTCATGGAATTCATCCAAGAGTGGGGATATTGGATTATCCAGTACCCCAAATCCACATATTTCAAATTGTTTGGTTACGATGGTCACCCTTTTAAATTGCCAAGATGTTGTGGTCATAGATGGGTCTTGATGGAGTTTGCTCGTCAGGGCGTGGATGTAAATGTCAAGTTTTCTACACAACATAAGACTTGTTGCCATTCTTTCCCATGCAATTGGGGTTTTAATCTTGTTCTTATTCAATAGTAGCTAAAATAGCAACAAAAGAATTTCAATCCTTGAATTTTTAGCAACATACATCCAGGAAATCTTTTGATCCAAAAAGGAAAATGTATGGGTTGTATGCTTCACAGTTTCCTCATCATCAACCACTTCTCAAAGACTGTTGGGCCAACCTTCAAGATCAATTTGAAGTAAGAAAAAGGGGGTATGAATGATTAACCATTCCCCAGATGAAAGATTTTGAGGTTAAAAAGGATATTCAAAAGGAACTATTGATGGTGGGATCACACTCAATCCCCAATATGAAATGGATAAAGTGGCCACTAAGGATTTGGAGCCCATCAATTGGATGGAAAAAGAGGAAACTAAGATCCGTAAAGTATCACAGGTAGTAGTGGACTAAAGAGTGAAATGGATTGAGCTTTGATTAAGGAAACCAAAAGTTAAGGATTTAAAGAAAAGAGGTTCTAGTAGTGAACCTACTTCCTCCAAAGAGACAAAACAATACAAGAGATTGAAGAAAGGTGTTGTAGCAATGGAGGCAACTATGGAAGAGTCTGCCTCAACAAAAGAAGAAATTACAATACAATAGATTAATGAAGCTTTGCAAAAAGCTAAGGGTACTTATGAGGAAGCTATTGTTGGGGTTGTTTTAGGTCTTGGTGCCACACCTTTAGCTACTGTATATCCTGGAGAAGAAGTTACTGAAGAAGGTTCTTTTGTTGTCCCTCCACGAACTGAGGATACCACTCCTACTGTGCCATCAACTTCAAGAACAATTGTTGAAGAGGAGATCCCTCTCGTGATCAATGTAACAAATTCATCTATCTCCTCAGACTCTAAGAGAATTCCATCTTAGGAAGGAGAAAGAGAAGAATGGGAGGAATATCTGGAGACGATTGAGGAAGAACCTAGAGAAGAAGAAACTAGGTTTGATCCTGGAAGCCTATATGGTGAGGAATTGGAAATGAATGAAGTTTTGATTGAAAGAGAGCATAAAAAAATAATGGAAAGCTCCCAAATTCTAGTTGTTGAATAGCTGGCTCAAGAAGAAGAAGAGAAAAGAAAGAAAACTGAAGAGTTGACCCAGGAAAAGAAAGTTGTTGAGGCACAAAGGAAGGCCAAAGAAGAAGCCATTGCACTGGAATTAGAGAAAAATGAGAGTTGAACAAGAAAAAGTTGCAAAGGAAGAACTCCATTAAAATAGTTGGAACAAAGGTTGAAATATGAATAGGAGGATGCATGGAAGGAGGAAGAAATGAAGAATATAGAAGAGATTAGAGCCCAAAATGAGAGAATGGAGCGGGAAAAGTTGCAAAAAGAACAAAAGGTGCAACAAAAGGCTTCTTTCGAGCAAACCATTAAGGTAATTTCTTCTACACCTCCTAGCATTCAACAAGTAACTACTTAGTCAGCTACTCCCACTTGGCTCAAGCTAAATTTAGAAAAGAGACAACAAGTTCAAGCTTAGCCGATAACATGGGATGAAATGGTAGAGGAAATAGAGAAGGTGAAACTAAAGAAGAAGCCTCATGTTGTGCATTCTACAAAGTTGATTGGTGATGGGGATTTGGTAGAAAAAATTGCTACACCTATTGCTGATAAAGATGGTAGGGACTTACAGGCTAAAGATTATCAAATAAGCACTGTCAATCTAGGAAAACATAAAAGAAATCATCAAATAAATCTGATTGATATTTTTGCCACCACCACCAAATCACTGTTAATCAAGGATAAACAAGCTAAAGATGAGATTAAGGCTCAAGTTGGAAAAATGAAATATTTTATGAAGGATTTGATTAAATCCACTCCTGAGTAGCCAGCACCATCAGAGATCCCTGTTTTGATGACTCGTAAGGAGGTGGATGGGTTGAATGAGATGAAAAAGGACACCTAGTTTGACAATTGGTTTAATGTTTTCAGGTCTGACATGGATGAACATTTGGGAGAAGGTTTTAAACACTATCATGAAGCCCTTTCTTTGGTTAAAACAATAGATGAATCTATAAGGAAATGGTGGGAAGAGGAAGAAAAGCTTAGGCTATACTTGGGAAAATTGAAGGTGATAGCTAAAAGCTCTAGTGAGGAATTGATTCACTCATAGATTTTGGGTGATGAGGGTCCTGAATATGTTTCAAAGGCTATTAATGTGTTGGTTTTAAAAACATATAATCTCATTGAACAAAGAATAACTATGCTCAAAGGGATTCATGAGATATGGGAACAAGTAGGCATATTTGAAGATATTGTTGCAAATCTCATTGATAAAACTTTACTTCTAGATCAAAGACTCGAATCATTGGGAGAAATAAAAGATGCTTGGGAGGTGAGACTTGATAAAATAATGAAAGAAGGAGACATTGCTGAGTTGACACTCATAGATAGGTTACTAGACATCAAGTGTGACATGTGGTGGGAAATCACAGATGTTGGCTAGTTGAGGGAAATTATTGCTACAATGGAAAATAAATTTGAATATTCAAAGTTCAAAGTCGACTGGGTCAATGGACTTGATGATGATGCACTAAAACATATTTTCTGGAATTATGATGAGTATCATGGGATTCCTCATGAAGATGGTAAGTAAAGGATAATATTCTTGTTTTTTATCAACCAATTTCAGGCGCCTTTTTGGACAACAACACCTTCATATAGATTTTGAGATAGACAGACAATTCTAGATCCATTTTGATGAGCTAGAGATTGGGCATGTTGATCAACAGAGGATAGAGTTAGAACTCCCAATTATATTTTAATTGAAGTAGCATGTGGCATACCTTTCAACACCTGTAGTTTTGGCAAAGACAAACACTCGAAATTAACTAGGTATCCCTATAATTGTGGATCTAGGCCCCAGAACTATGGATCTTGATTTTTGATAGGAGAAATTGATGCTAATTTTGTCTATATTTTATAATTCTCTCCTCATTGTAAAGGTCGGCTAATTGAAGTCATATTGGCTAAATAGAGACTCGAGATAGTTTTTTTTTAGTTTTTACAACTTTTATGCAGGATGCTCAAATACTTTTATAGTTTTTTAATGCAAGTAGTTTTATTTCAGAGGTTGTTAAGTTTAACGATGATGTTGATAAACAATGGTTATTCATATTTCAGTGCATCTTATTGTGCATAAATGTTTCTTATTTGATGGAAATCAATAGAAAACTTTGAATTTAAAAACCATTTTATTGCATTATCTATGAATAAGGTTTCTTGATGTTTGTTGATCTATTAATTCTGGTAATGAGCTTATGGTGTTTTGTTATTGAAAATGTTTTTAAAAAAAGTGATGATGAATGGTTGTATGCTCTAAATCTGCACTGTGAATGGATGCAATGTTATGGATTTTTTCATAAATTATGTTGTTCTATGGTTTTAGTTGATTAGGAAATGTGCTCATTATAAGAATTATATGTTTGAATTAAAATAAATCTATGTTCATGTTTGTTGTCCCAAACCTTGATCGATCTTTTGTTGTTTATTTAAACCCCCAATGTTAAATTACTTTGTATTATCCAGTTTGTACTAGTTTACCAGCAGGCCCCTTGAATATTATGGTTGCATGGAGCACTGAATGATAACAACATAGTTGAGAATCAACTACAGAGACCTTGGAAGATAGGTGGTTTTAGATCATTTATCTTTTTCAGGAGAAATAGAGTAGAGATATTCTGTTTTAACATTCATGTGTTACCTTTGAACATCAACATGTATCTTAGAAAGCATCACTTGAGAAATCCTGATAAATAATTGCATACCCTATCCATGCGTTGGGTCTGCATGTTTGATGCTTTGTCTTTATTCCTTTGCATGTTTTTTTGGTATTTTTTGCTTCATAACTGATAATTTTTTTGGATAAGATCTATTAGTTGCAAATTTTTGGTCCTTTCTAGTTGCTAGGACCCACTAACTATATTATTTGTGTACTAACGAAAGACCCTACAAGAGGAAGTATCATGAATGATATCTTGACTTTATTAAAAATAATTTGAAATCATTAAGATTCATGAAGGTATAATCATTTAATGATTATTAGGTTGGAATAAAGATGCAAATAATGATGAGATAGTAGAAGGGTCAATGAATGAAAAGCCTACCTTCTTAGAAGTTTATGAGATTTATGAATATAAGTAGTAATACATTATGAGATAGGGATGTACATTAAGAAGAAAGAAGGTGGAACATCCCTTGAATGATTACATGAAATCTTTCTAAGATGTTTCTTAATATGGTATTTGAACACATCATAAGAAATCTAAATAGATTCTCACATTGTGATATTTCCTTTTAACTAGAAGACATATTGAAAAACTACATGCAAATTATATGTTAAAACTAGAGAAAAATGAATCCAAGAGTTTGGTCTTCAAGGCTACATTTAAGTAGAATTATTGCATGAAAGGAAAACTTACTTTGCATAGTTCCTTTTAAAGTCATGTATTTTGTAACAAGAAATGAACAATGTATGTGTGATATCGTAGGAAGGAAATGAATGCATGTAGGAATCCTAAAGTTATCAATTGCATAAAAAAAAGAGTTAGATGAAGGAGTATATGCACGTCATGCTAACTATGCATTGAATTCTAAGAGTTGACCCAAATTTTGTATGTTGAGCATATGAATATAATTAAGGGAAAAATTAGAGGACAAGAGTTATGTGTTGCATGATGATAGAAAATCATTTTAAAAGGACTCATGTGCATAAGATGATTAAAATATTATTATTGTTGTAGTTCTTGATGTGCATGGTACCTGGCTCTTGTAACTTTTAAATAGTTAAATATTTTTTGAATCCAAAAGATGTGTCACACTATATGATTCACAAACTATAGTTTAAATAAATAAATAAATTTCATAATTTTTTGACCAAGTTAGGTTGGCCAAACAAATGGGTTTTAAATCTTTTTAAAAATTCCTACTAGAAAATTCATAACTAAATATTTAGTTGCAAATAAATTACAAAAAAATATGTGTCACATCTTGGAATGTGTCCTCTACTTATATTAAAATATTTAGAATAAAATATTTATTTTTTCTCCCCATTAGGGTGGCTAGACAAACACCTTTTTTTATTTTTTCCTGAAAATTTAGTACTACTGCATTGAGATTTCAAAATTTCACCAAATAGATTTACATTTTTCCAAAAAAGGACTAATAGCTTAGAAACTACATTCAATTTGCTACAAATTTTGTTTTTACATATTTTTCAAATTATGTTAATAGTCGATTCAAATTTTTATGTTAGGTTGCATAATCATTTTTTTGAATTTATTGCCACTTAGGGGCCTAGTTTGGCCCTCCATGATCCTGCACTAACCCATATGTAATACAAAATATATGTTCAAAAATTCCATATAGGAATACAACAAAGGACCCTAATATAGTCATTTCCCTTTATAGGTGAAGGAAAGAGATCACAAGTTGCCTTTGACTGTTAGGAGGGTGGAGATGCATATGATGGTGGTCTTTTTCAAACTTGCTCACTCAACCTCCTATTTAAAGTTTCTTGGACCTCCACCTAATTTATAATAAAAATCATAGGCATTAATATATAGAAATTGAATTATATAACAATATATAACAAAATAATCACTTACCACATACAAATAATCACTACATGATGAGGGCCACACAACCCAAAACCCACATAAATAACAACAAATGCCAACACAGAAGATGCGAGACAAAAAATTATTCACTTTCAATTATTTTCAAAAAATGAAATTACAGATTCAAAGCTTACATGCTATAGCCTCACGGGCTTGATTCATTACAACAAAATCAACTCTAAAAAGGAAATCTACTATTCAGAGCCACAATCTACACTATCAGGGCCACCTTCTACAACCCCCACTTAACCCTTTTTATTTCCCACAATAACCACCCTAGAATGTTCTAGAAGTTCAAATTTCCCCTTTTTGTTATGGCACCAAATGTTCGACCATTTAGTTTCTGGCCTAGGAAGAAATTTTTATGAAATTCACTTGTTCGAGGACCAACTTTGTGGGGCCATAACTTTTGATCCAGGTGTCCGATTTTCTATTATTACATATTGTTGGAAAGCTCTCAACGAGCTCTACAACACATGAACCACCATAGGTCGGTTTGGCCACTTTTTTGAGCTATTTCGGGTCCTCTAAAGTTTTATATCTAAATTTGAAGCCACATTGGAGAAATTTCCCGAGATGAAAACTTTAATTTCTCCCAAACCATGCAGGGTATTGAGGTGATTCTTTCACGACCGAAAATGTTTTTCAACTCTGCTCCTTGGGGTAAATTTTCACATTCATACGAGCCTGTTTTGGCCAACTTACTAAAAATAGTAAGTGCCCGCTTTTCACTATTTTTGACACCTAACAGTTTTATACCCCTTAAGTGCCATCATGGGACTCAAAACAACTAAAGAAAATAAAACAATAAATATAATGTGAAATTTACTAATCTACCTTATACCTCTATCAAAGGCATCAAACTTGTTACTACTACAACAACATCATGCTCCATTTTCATATGAATATCAAGAGGAGTATATGTTTGCATCATTTAAAAATGAAACAACATTATTCAATTACGAAAACTGCATAATATTATTTTATAATTTTTTTATTTTAAAATAAAAAAGTTATTATATTATCTGAGTGAAAGTTCCATGAACACCTTGATTTCCAAGTGTTGATTTGAAGGCCCAACATTAACCTAGTGAACATCCAAAGTGAGTTGTAAATACCATTCATATAAGGTTCAACTATTTACATGTAATATTTAAATTCTTTACTAGTTACATACCTCTATACTTGACACTGTCATGTAATAGGGAGGTGGAGGACCGCTGCAAGTAGAGTTAATATTGTGACCCTAAAATTTCATTATAATCATACTCCTAGTTTAGTTAATCTTACATTTCAAAATAAAATTTAATAAATTGAATTAAATGAAATTGTTGGCATTTACTTGACTATCAAAGTCGAATGTATCACTCAACAAAGCTTCTATCATGACCATCTAATATGTTTATGATGTATCTTGGGAACATGGATCATGACTATCCTTAGAATGATAAACAAAAAGTGACCCACAAGACCGACATCTATGATGTGGAACTCAATGCCTTGAAGACTCACCCCCATCAACATGTACTAGAGGCCTAGTATGTTGTATAACTCTCTAAGTGAACAAGCTAATTTACTATAAGATCTCCACCTCAACACCCTCCTTCAAAACAAAAGGGATAGTCACATGCTCATACTCTATTCTAGCTAGTGTCTCAATGCCCGGTTTGGGTCAAGTTGTGCCCCCACTTTATCTTGTGTTGAGCCCCCACGTTTACCCTATAACTCTTGCATGTCAAAGTAATTTTGGATTAGAATGAGGAAAAACTTACAGTAGATTTTTCTCACAAAGTATTGTGGTGCAACATTGTTATTGCATGGAGGATGGTCAAAAACCATCCACCACCTATCCCAACAAAAATTATTTATCTCTTGGTGGTGGCACCAATGGATAGGGAACCTCTTGCATGCATCGTGTAAGGTTTGATTGGTTTGTGGGTCGATGAAGAGTGCACATAAGTCATATTTCAAAAACAAATCTTTAACTTGATCATATGATAATTTGTTTATATAAAATCATTTTTGTTAGTCCATCTTGTCAAACTAACTATTTATTTTCCCACTAACTAATTCTACATGAGACACAATAGATTGCAGTGATTGAGCAAGGATGGTCATATAGGAGTTTGCTCCTATAGGATCTTTCAACCTTGCAATTAACTCCTCAAGTTCTTTTCTATTATTTTCAATTTTCCCTAAAATGTTTTGTTGTGTTCTTGGAGGATGATGAGGAATTCTAGGAGGTTTGTTGTGGTTGTTCTTCATGAGGGCTTTCATGAAGAGGTGAATTGGGATTTTGAAAATTTGGGGGTGAATTATCAACTCCTAAAAATTAAAAAAAATAATAATTAAAAAACTAATTCAATATACCTATTAAGTACAAATTTGACACTAAAAAACTAAAATATTTACTCCTTTGACCTCCCCAACATCTTTGTGGAATTTTGGTAATGATTTGGAAAAGGTTTGGGTGAAAGATCAAGTATATAACAATGCAAGCACACTTGGAATGGTTTTTAGGCTACAAGATGAAGGCAAAATGTAGAATGAAATGTTGTTTTTTGTTTTTATTGTTTAAATCAGCTATAACATGAGCATGTTATAATGTGCTCACATTATGGCTTGCACGGGCATTGATCGTATAACTTGTTCTTCCTTTTGGTAATATATAATGAATTAAAAAACATATAAATTTTTATTTTTTAATTCAAACATTATTTTATTTCATCTATATTGTTTACTATTCATGCAATTTTTTATTTTATATTTGGGAAAATTGCTATTTATTATTCAATAATTATTTTGATTTTTTTACTTTAAAAATTGTGATAAATACTAGCATATTTATTTGAGATAAATTTATGTAAAATATACTAAGAGATATCATTATGAAATCTCCATTTTATTTATATAAAAAATATAATCAAAATAGGCATCTTGATAATGATATCTCTTGACATCTTTAACTTAGATTTATCAAAATATTTTTCTACCTAAATTTTCTTATCCAAGAGTTTGTCTCTAACTCAACCAAGTCAAACAAAGATTTTTATATACCAAAAATTAAGACTCAATTTATTTTTACTAAAATATGAATCTTCAAAGAAAATAAATAAATTTAAGATAGAAAAATAATGTAAGAGTATTATTTTAACTAAAATTCAAATAAAAAAAACACAAAATTGTTTTATCAAAATTTAAATCTATACAAAAAAATAAAAACATAAACATAAATCTAAGTAAAAAATAACTATACATCAACAATACAATTACTAAAACTAACTAATTTTACTAAAACTTTTTATACAATCCACCAATTGTCATACCAAAATAAATTTGTTTAAAAAATATTATATATATAAAATAAAATCCAAATGAATTTGTTTGACTTGAAGTGTGCGTTGGCACTAATGGATATGGTTGACACGTACGTACATATCCAAATGCACGCGTGCCAAAGTTAAATAAAACGAATATTCTAAGATGTTGTTTTATGCTTTCACGTGTCAGAGTCCCTGTTGGAGAGAATACATCTGCGCAGCCATTTTCTCTTTCAGCATAAGTCCATTGACAAAGACTAAATAGATAATAAAAAACAATTTAAAAAATACTTCCTTATGAACTTCTAAATAAAAATAAAAAAGCCAAATATTGAAAGTAATTATATATTATTTTATTTGGAGAAGTTTGTTTGGAGTGTGAGTTTATTAAATTTTCTATTTGAGTTTGATTATGTTAGGTAATTGCTTAAATTTTGATCTAAAAGGTTCCAGTGAAAATTTAAATGAGTTTTGTATCAATGTATTTTATCATATTTCGTAAGAGAAATTGTAAACATGCATATGGAGTTTGAAATTTTGTAGAGAACAATGGAATCAAGAATGTGGAAAAGTGAAGGTAATTGTATTTTATAAAAATTGCAAAATTGCATATGGGATTCAAAATTTCATAGATCAAAGGAAGAAGGAATGTAGAGAAGTGGAGGTCAAAGTGTATTTTATAAAAGTTGTAAATATACACGCAGAGTCTAAAAGTCTATAAAAAAATAAAGTGAAATGTTGAGAAGCAGAGTTGGGAAGAAATTTTGTAAGATTTAAAAACGTGTTTGCCTAGGGTTTAATAGTATACAAGTAAGGAAGGAAGTGAGAAGTGAAGTTTGGGAAGCAACTTGTAGAAGTTGTATACATACATGGAAACTCCATCTACACCAAAACATGAAAACTAAGCCAAAAAAAACCCAAACATAAAAAACTTCAACAAATGGGCACAATATAAATATTTAGAAGGTGTAATGCACATATTTAAAATTTGAATTTACCAATGTGACCCATTTATGATTTCTTAAATATATAATAGACCAAAAATAAGGACCTAGGTCAACAATTACAAGTGTGAAATACAAAATATGAGAGGGGTCCCAACATTGGCTCTAAATGGGGACATGTGCCTCTTAAGGCATAGCAAGAATTTAGAACTCTGGGAGTAGACCAAAACACAATGGGATAGCAGGTCCAACATAAACTAACCAAAAAATTGATAAATAAATAAATAAATAAGAAGAGAAAAAGAGTATGTACATTAAACCATAAGAGAACCTACAACCATCAAGAGAAATAGTGTTTGAGGTGCTAAACATGAATTTATAGCTCCATGAAATCTCCATCCAAGCTCTTGAAATAAAAAGTGTGAAGTTGATCACACCTATTTGCAACTCAATAAGGGCCAACCCACAAAGATTAAAAAAAATCAATATTTCCATTATCTTCAAACCCTTTACTCCACATGAGAACAATGTCTCCAACTTGAAAATTCCTCTCAAATTCCTTTGTATCAAATAAATATTTTACTTTTTGTTCCTACGATAAATGTTTGTCATGTGTGGCTCTCCTTATTTCATCAATATTTGTTACGTCATGAACCCTATGAGAGATTTCATCAACTTCCTCTCCTACCTCTTGCACTAATTTGTAAACAAGAAAATTCTAATTTCATAGGCAACTCAACCTCTACTACATAGACTAGCTCAAAAGGGTTCCTTTTAATGGATTTTTGTAATTCATTCTATTAGCATAAAAAATAAAATTAATCTTTTTATTCCACCTTTTCTTATTTTATTCTAAGGTTATTTTTGTGTCTTCATAATACACTTGTTACGTGATTCTATTTGACTAGTTCATGGGGATGCTAAGGGGATGAGTACATTAGATTTATCTCACATTTAAAACAAAAGTCTAATAGCTCTTGAACTTTAAAATACATTGCATTACCAACAATTATCCTAGAGCCATTCTTATTTTCTTTAATTACATTCTTAGTTTTCATACAAGATTTATAAAGGTTTTTGTTTTTGAAATTTAATGTTTGTTATAGTCACCTAAGGAATATGGGCATCAATCTAATACAACTTGTCCTTCCACCACATTTAATTCTTTATAAAATATATTTCATTTATTTTAATATTATTTTTTCTTACCAATTCACATAGATTAGTTTCATAACCTTTACTAAATCCTAAGTAAGTGCATATTTTATTCGCATTCAAAGAGCTATGTATAATTGGAGTTTTTCACACATTTATAAATAAAAGAAAGTTTATGATTCATCATATATGCCAACTAATATTTGATAAAAAATTAGATTCAAATTGCATATGTGGTATTATAAATTAAGTGGATTCATATTAACTACTATTTTCCTTCCATCTTTTTAGATTATATACAATGTTTTGTTTGTCTACAAGGTCTTAGATTTGTAGCTAGTACAACGTGGGTCCACCTATAAATTAGGCTATGGCTACAATGCCTCTAAGCACTATCCTCCTAAGATTTAAAATTTCCTAAAGAATATGAAGAAGAGATTAGCATCTCTTATAAATTGGCCCATTGTTATCCACTATATAATCATGATTTAGTCTATTATCATTGGTTGTCTTTCCCCTATGTTACGTTTTGGATTATTATTTAGGAAGTGTGGAGCCATAGCTTTGAGACACAACAAAATCCACTCCTTTCATAAGATTTAGACAAATTTCTTCTTGCATCAATTTCTTCTTTCTTTAGCATATTTGATGTTGTATGTAATGTTGATTGTGCCACCTCCAAACAACTTGCTTTAGATGTTATTAATAACCAAAATTGTGCATTCTTCTCCTCTTTCAAACTTATATGAATCTCTTCTTTCCTTGAAATAATGTAGGTTTCCCTTACATTCATGTCACATTGATCAATTTTGAATGGATATCATGGAATTATATCCACATTTTTTCTCTATTATTTACCACCAAGAAAACGGTTCATTTCTTTATCCATGACCAACTATGATATTTCATCTACGGGATTCCACTCCTATATCCTCCTCTATAACTAGCCCTACAAAATAATCTTTAACTCTTTGAGAATAAAGAGTGCTCATCTCATTTCTTCTCTTTCATATTCTCTCACATTCACTTTTGTATGGACCCTTCCATGTGCATTGCAACTGATTTCTTACAAATCACTGGATTTTCCTCTGTGGGAGCTACCATAACTATCTTGGTGTGTGTTACTTTCTTTCAACATACAAATTTCCTTTACATGATGAATTAGTTCCTCTCCAACATTTCTCTACTTTCTCATCCAATTTAGCTTCTACTTGGCCTAACACATATATATTTAAGATAACTCATATTCAATTATAGGGTTATTTCTCTTTGATGTTCTTCCCTTGGGAATTAGACACATTCTCAGTTTGAAATGAATTACATATCTTCTTCATTTATGTTTCTAAAATGGTAAATTTCCACTTTGTTTTTTCCTTCGCATTCCTCTTATGTAGCACTTTTCTCCATGTCAACTTTTAGTGTTATCATAATTCAACCTTCCTCCTTAGGTAGTTCTTGCATTAAAATGACACACTACATTCTCCCAATGCACAATAGAATCTAATTGTTATAATTAAACTCATAATTCTTGATATCTTTCACTAATGAAATGTATAGCTCATCCTTATGTGCTTCCTTTGGAGAATTCATGTCAGGATGAAAGTCCTATAGAACCTCTCCTTCTAGCTCAATAACAACTATGGGGATCTCTTCTTCCAAGAAATATGCATAGTCATCTCTAATGTTCCAAATAATAAATACTAATTTCTCATATGACAACTTCCTCATTGCATTTATTTTTAACAAAATATTTTCCTTTCTAAATAATAAATACTTATTTCTCATATGACAACTTCCTCAATGCATTTCCTTTTAAGGAAATATTATCCTTTCCAAATAATAAATAATTATTTCTCATATGAAAACTTCCTCAGTGCATTTATTTTTAACAAAATATTTTCCTTTCTAAATAATAAATACTTATTTCTCAAAAGACAACTTCCTCAGTGCATTTCCTTTTAAGGAAATATTCTCCTTTCCAAATAATAAATACTTATTTCTCATATGACAATTTCCTCAATGTGTTTCCTTTTAAGGCAATATTCTCCTTTACAATCCTACATCTCATGACTTCAAGTCTTCACAACTATTCAATTTTATTTTTTAGATGCATTACCTAACCTGTAATTTTGGAAACCATCTAATCCCAACCTTCATTGTTTCCTTGTTTTTTTATTTTCTCTATTGAATATCTCTCTAATATTTCATTGCATTATCAAAAATATTTGCATGCCCAAACTCTACCATCTTGGGGTCTTTAATCTTTTTGTGTAAAACAATACTCCATGTCCAACACCCACTGCATTAATTCATTAAGGTCTTCTCTCCTTGAGAACATAGAATCTTCCACTCTATACTCATATTTTATACAAGGTTATTCTACTACCTTCTTTACATAATTTTGTGTCCCATAAAATCTTATCTCCTTCTGGATCGACATCTTCTAGAATGCATCTAATATGGATGTGATCTCCTCCATTATTTCTATGAACTATAACTTTGGATTATGCTTTTCCTTGAATCTTTACTAAGACATTCTATTTACTCGTCTAATCACAATTGAGAACAAAATTCTTCAACATACCTTTTAACCAATTATCTCCTAGAAAATACATCTTTTTTATGCACTCAAACCACATCTTCTTAGTAATATATGAGTGCTTCCTCTCTATGACTCGGCTACTACACAAGTTTTTCCACAACAAAAAACACCATACTTATTGTTGTGATTCATCAATATTTGATAAAATGAAATAGTAATAAAATTATCATGATTTATAATTTATCCTTCTTGATGAAATTCTTCCTCCCATCAAAGATAGTGTTTATTTAAATAATATTTCTTCTTTCGTGGATTTATTCATCCACATTTGAACTATTGAATTAAAATTGTGTACATATAATTGTTTGAAGCATCAAGATGCCCTACTTCCTATTGTTGATGCATATTTATCTTCTTACATTTAGTTAATTACTTTATTACATATTTGCACCTAGGATATGATAAGCTTGCATAGGTAGGTATCTACTTAGGTAGATTTCATTTGTACATATGAATTGTTATCATATCTCTTGGTAGTGTATTGTATATACCCACCTAATGTAATCCAGTAAGTAATCTCTTATAATATCTCATCTATATATTTACATCCTTTGATAGAATAAAATTATTCTCTCATTTTGGGCCTTTTTTTTCTTTTGAATCTTCTTGATCCTAAGTATATGACCTAGAAAAATGATTATGGAAATAGAATAATGAAATAAAAAATAATATAATTTACAATAAATTCGCAAATCACACCAATAGAGCATTAAGACAAATTGCAATCACAATGAAATGTAGCAAACCTACACAAACACAGCTCCACACAACTACCTTAGCTTAGCTTCATTGTTCTCCTCTTTGCACCTTGGAGAAAAGTGTAGTAGTAAATTGCTCCCATATCTGTAGCACAAAGCACTGATAATATGTGTATAGTTTCTTCACAATGATCAAAGAGGAGTAATGGACGATAGGAGGGTTGAATTATATATTTTTGGTGATATCAATCAATGGTTAGGATCTCATAAGAGATTGAGAAAATCAATGGCTCAAAATTGATGAGGAGTTAATTGATATGTTTGTTGTAGCTAATTGATCGTATGGGTCAGTTAAGAGAATTGATTGAAGAGATAAGTGTGACTAGTAGTTAGTAGATATAATTGACTTCTTAGTGAACTTAAAGTGAGTGGGAGTGGACAAGAATGGATAACAAAATGTACTAAAGTGAGTGGGAGTTGAAAATGCATGGGTAATTAATAAATAATTAAATTAATTAATTAATTTTTATTTTTTTGATAATTTAATTGTTGGGTAGGCTAGCTCCCATTGTATATATCAGAAAATCAAAAGTAAACAAAGTTATAGCTCAACCTTACAATAAATCAATTGCAAGCACAATTGTTGCATCCAGACCTCTTCACTACCCCTGAAGCACCCTTCATTATAAGACTCACTACAAACTTCCATCTATCCTAGCCCCGTATCTATCCATTTTATTATGGTCCAAAACATCGTGAATAGGCTTGACACTGACCTAAGACACCATTCACTGCCACCTTCCTTAGCCACCTCACCGGACCCGCTCCCCAACAACCTGTGCACCCATGCAGGTGCAACTCCAAGACATCTCTTTACTTAGTCAGTATTTCCTTGGCCACTTGCTGTACTTGACGCCACCTCTTTTTCCAATTCATCTGCCATTGTGTTGCCTTCCTGGTATACATGGCTAATTTGAAACTTTGAGAAAGAGTTGACAAGTCTCCAAATGGGGGCTAGCCATCTCCACAACAACCAATTGGGCATTGAGTTAGACCTGATTACATTCACTGTTAATAGTGAATCCCCTTCCAAGTGCAGCTTTGACACTCCCAGTGCTTTACCCATCTCTAATCCACATAAAGCAGCTTTGAATTCAGCGAGATTATTAGTCACTTTCCCAATAAATACAACTCACTTATCGATCATTTCAACTTCTTCATTTCTTGCTACACACCCAATTCCAGCCGCGCCCAGGTTTCCAATGGAGGCACCATCAAAATTTACCTTGACCCAACCCTTCTTTGGTTTCTACAAACTGTCCTTCTAATTTATGCCTTCTACATTGCACTTGTGGAGCCTACAATTGTGGGGATGCTCAACCCAACGAATTTATTTGTGAGCTCTATATCCCTGTTGGTGACGATGTTCTTTGAAATAGATAGACTCTTGGCTGCCGAGTTGACTAACTCAACAATTTCCCCTCAATTTTCCCCACCAAAATTGCCCTGCTCATAGCCTAATCCTAAAAGATTCTCCTGTTTCTTTCTTTCCATAGCTCCCAACAAACCATGGATGGCACTATTCTCCAAATACTGCTAAAAACACCCTTTTTATTCTTTTGTGGCCAGGCAATCAACCATTCACGCAAGCTTTGGGGAAGAGGGGTCTAGAACCCAATTTGTCCTAGTACAGATTTCCAGTAGTACTCAGAGTATGAACACGTTAGCAATAGATGATCCGAGTTTTCCAAATTCCTTTTGCAAAGAATACACCTATTTGGACCCCTGATGCCCAACCTCTCCAATCTATCCTAAGTGAGAATCTTGTTTTGAGTGGCAAGCCAAGAAAACACCCCAGCTTTTGGCAGTACCTCCTTGCCCCAAAAAAGAGAGTTTGACCACTGCTGCACTGATTCCGCCCTCTCTTTTATCTTGCACCCAATCTTAACCTTGTACTCCCCATCCGCAGATGCACACCATCTCAACACATCCTCTCCTTCAACAATAGGTAAGGTTCTCTCCCTTAGTATTTTTGCTAGAGTGTTTCTCTGAGCCATGGGAGCGTTGAGCTTGCTAGGATCCTTTCACTCCCAAAGGCACACACCATTCCTTGTGGTTCTCTTTTTGTAATCACACACTCTCGAAACCCACACCTTGGTTGCTTCTACCTGAATCTCTTCCATCTAAGGTATATCACATAACTTTGGATGGCTTTCCCAGGATTCTTTCCAGAAGGATGCCTTCTAACCATTACACACTTCCCATGTGACATGCTTAGTTATGATATCTCTACTCTCACATATGAAGTTCCATATGGCATAACCCCTTGATGGGTTTAAGGTTCTTACGATACTATTCGGGTCTTCTGAATCCAAATATTTCTTCCTTAGAATTTTGCCCCATTTTTTATTACTGGTGTACATCATCCATGCCATTTTTTCCCTATTGCCAGGTTCATGATCTTTAATTGTCTAATACCAGCCCCATCGACTGCTACAGTTTACACACCTTATCCTAGGCTAACAGACAGATCTTATTCGTGTCATTTGGCCCATTCCAAAAGAGCTTACAAATGATTTGGTTGAGTTGGTCATCTATGCTAGCTAGAATCTTCATACAGGACATCGAGTACACTGGTATCGCATCCAATACTACCTTGATCATTAGTAACCTCCCTACAGAAGTTAGCCACCTACCCTTCCACAGTTCCATCTTCTTCTTATAGCTGTTTATGATTTTCCCAAAAAAAATTCTTATTCACCCCTACAAATAGAGGCATGCCAAGAAATCTCCCGGGAAGACTGGTTGCATGTACACCCAAGATTCAAGTGAGGTCCCTTTGCAAATTGGGTTGCACGTTTAGAAAATATACTTCTGATTTTCTCCAATTAATAACTTGTCCCGAGGCTCTACTATACTCATCCAACACTCCTCTTATTTTCCTAGCCTCTGCTCTTGTGGCTTGTCCAAATAGCATGGTATCATCAACGAATTGTTGATGAGTGTTTGGCCCCACTCCTGGAGCCACTTTGATTCCTTTCCAAGTACTTTCCACCCTTGCCTGACATATTCTCCTCCCCAAAGCCTCTACCATGATAATAAACAAAAAGGGGGATAAAGGACCCCCCTATCTGATGTCGCAGGATGAGCTGAAGAAACCTTGGGCTACCCTATTGACCAAAACTAAAAATCTTGGAGCTGTGATGCAACTCATAACCCAGTCCACCCATTTCTTCTTGAAGCCAAATTTGGACATAACTTCTTCCAAGAATTTCCTATCCACTCGGTCGTACACCTTTAGGATGTCTAACTTTAGTATCATGCTTGGTAACCTAGTTTTCCTCGTTGTGTGTATAGTTTCATGAGCCACTATTATGCCTTCTACTATGGATCTTCTGGACATGAAACCGCTTTGCTCTTTGGAAATAACCTTGTTGATCACCATCTTGAGCCTATTTGCTATTACTTTGGTTATAATCTTGTATAATGTGTTACACAAAGATATCGACCTCTACTCCCCCAAGTTCTTGGCTTCTTTTTTCTTGGGTATGAGCGCTATGAATGTGTGATTGATCACCCCTAACATTGTTGTCTTTTTCATTGATTCCTCCACTACCCTAACCAAATCATCCTTGATTATTTCCCAATACTTTTGATAAAAGAGGGAGGGGAAACTATCTAGCCCAGGTGCCTTGTCCGATCCTAATTGGAAAGTTTCCTTTTTTACCTCTTCCCTACCGATTGGCTTGTAAAGCTCCCTATTATCTTCTTCTAAAATTAAACCTAGAATCCCTCCCAAAAAAACATTCCTCTCGGCCCCAACATGTAGATTGTCCTATTTGAAATGAGCTTCAAAATACCTGACTACTTCCTAATTTATCTCCTCCTCGCTCCTAGCTACAGAACCATCCACCCTCTCCAGTTCACTAATCCTATTTCTACTTTTGTTTACCAAAGTCGTATTGTGGAAATACTTTGTGTTTTTGTCTCCCTCTTGTAGCCACAATTCTCTTGACTTTTGTCTCCAATGGCATTCAGTCTTGGCCATGATTTTCGTTTGCTTGCTCTTCAACTCCTTTTATTTCATGTATTCCTTCGGGCCCATACCACATTTTATTATTTTCTCATTGAGTTCCATGAGCTCCAATTCTATCTTATTGCTCTCTTCGAAAATATTCTTGAAATGTTCCTTATTCCAAATTCGCAGCTTGGCTTTGATATAGGAGATTTTTTTATGGAAGGAAAACAGAAAGGATTGGTTGCCTACCCACGACTCTTTCCACCATTTAGAAATCAGCCCCATCAGCTCAGGATCCCACATCCACATTTTCTCAAAATGAAAAGGTGATCCCCCATTGAATTTATCCTGCACTATTGTCAATTGGATTGGAAAGTGATCTGATCCACTGAAGGGTAGTATCATGGCTTCTAGAAAACTCACTATCTGGGACCAATCCCTAGATATCATAAACCTATCCAGTTTTTCTGCAATTTCGATGTGACCCAACCTTCAATTAGTCCATGTGAATGTACCATTTTTTATCTGTATTTCTCTTAACATATTATTATCCAAAAACTCCTAAAATTCCTATTGCACCCTGGTCAAGTTTCGAATTCCACCTTGCTTTTTTGTGTTGTTCAGTGTAGCGTTAAAGTCTCCACCTACTAGGACTTGAACCTCATTTCACTATTTCAGAAAAGTCGTTAACGTTCCCCAAACGTCTCTTTTTGCAGTTGTTGCCACTGGACCATACACATTTACCATTTTCATCTCCAAGTCGCCCTGAAAAAACCTTACTAAAATCGCTAACCAATTTTGATTAGTCACAATGAGTGTACATCCAACCTTGGCTAGATTCCATATTACACCCAATCCACCTAAAGCCCCAATTGATTCCACAAATACCCCTTCCAAGCCCTTCCAAAACCTCATCTTCTTTTCTTATTCTTTCCTACTCCATTTTGTATACAAAAACTATGCCTGGTTTCTTGGTATCTATCTCTGGACTAAAGAGGCACCATTTTCTAGGAGCGTTTAAGCCCCTAGCATTCCAACTTATGGCATTCATGGCTCCTCGAAAGGGGCAACTCCTTCCCATTTCTTAATATTGTTTGGCTCAATTTAGTTTGTCCTTTGGCAACCCCTACCAAGGCTAGCTTCTCTTTGTTTGATTTGCGTCCTCTCTAGCTAACAAACCTAATTCTGGGGGTCTTCCTATCCACTTCCACCAGTTCAATTCCTCTTTCATCCAAAATTCCTTCCTGCATTTCCTCATAACTTTCATTGTGGTTTGACTTAACATCCATACTTCCCTATTCTTGAGTATCATCATCTTTCACTACTTCCATGTTCTCAGGGATTGAGTCCCCCTCATGAACCGCCTCAAGATCTTCCTTATTTGATTCCATTTGTCTCACCACCTCCCCCACCTCTGCCAAGATCTTCCCCTCCTCTGCCAAGATCTCCCCCTAAATTTTTTTTAAATGTGGAATGCCATCTATGAGTGGCTCCTCCCTGTAGGGGATGGGAGTTGCATCTATTGTGCTCTTTTGATCCTGCATGGTGTCAAACTGGAACTCCTCCATTTGCAGATCCATCATAGGACTATTTTCCTTCCCAGCTTCCCTAATTTCTATACTCGGAGGCCAAATGTTGTCTACTAGTTATTTTTCCATATCTGTAAGTGGAAATCTCATCAGAGAGCCATACTTGTTTCCTACCATTGCAACCTTCTCCTCCTCGTACATATTGAGTCCATTAATTGTGATCCGAAATGAGCATTTCTCCCTACCATGATCCACCGATTTGCAATTAGAGCATAACCTCAAGTTATCCTCCCTCTCCACTTCTTGTCTCCAAACACCAACTTCCGATTCTATTTCTATTTCTAAAGGTAACCCTATCCTCTGCGGAGATGCTATGCAGAGCCTAAAGTAGGTACCCCTTGCTATATCCTCCTGTACTTTGTCAAGGTATTTAAACTTCCCAAGCTATCTCCCTATTTCCTTGAGAGTATCTTCCACCCACTATTATGATGGGAGATCATATAGCTGAATCCAAATGGAATTTTCTTCTATTTCCATCTTCACTGGATCAAAATTAGGACTCCAATCGAAAAGGTGCATTTGCAATCCCTCTATAAAATAGGGTCCTGACTTTATGGCCTTGTTTTTATCTCCTTGAGTACGGAAGGTAACCAAATAGAAGTTATTTCTTAGATCCTTCACACCAATCTTATTACCCCAAATTTTTGTGCTCCATTTTTTAACATCTTCTCAGCTCCTCTAGTGCTCTTCGCCTCATTCCATAAACAATCCTATATCTTGGAGTAAAACCCTAGTTTGTTAGACTATATCATCCTTAAAATAAATTGAGGGCTTCAAATTAATTGGGGATATGCCGTTTTCTGCGCAACCTTGCCTTGAAGTGCCTGCTTCTTGCACCACGTTGCCTTTTCCCTTATCAACACCCCTAGGCTTTGTCTGCCCCATCACCTTCATATCCATCTGATGCCACTGCTTCACATTATCCAAAATTGGATTCGGATTTTTCCCGAACCACTCATTCGCCCTTCATCGATTCATATTTTGCTTCCCATGGCATCCACCACTGATCCTTCTCCCCCAATTATCGCCTGCATAAGTCAATTGGTATGGCTGAATCCAAGGTGGAACCAATCTTCCATTCTTCCTTGTTTGAGATGATCTCTGATATACTTCTGATTTTTCCCTAGCCCTCGGGTCTTGTCTGCATCTTTCTTCCACCTGTTTCTCGATATATTGGGGGTGGCATTTATCAACCCATTCCCCATTCTCCATTACCCATTGTAGCCTATGATTTTTGATCTGTGTTCCCTTCCCAACGTCCACATATGCACACCATCCCTTATTGATCTTATCCCTAAAGGTCTCCATTGGTTACACGCGCTCTAGCTCATCGCTCCATCTGTCTTTGTTCTAAATCTAGCGATCTTCTTGCCTCGTCCACTGGCCATCGCCTCCCGCCTTCTGCCCTTCCTACCTTGCTCACTAACCGTCACCTCCTGCCTTTTGCCCTTCGCTCCTCTGCATTTTTTCTTAATTGTATATATTATTTATTGTAATTTGGTGATTTTTAAACCAAGAAAAAATTGTATTAATCTATCTATTAATTAATAATTACATGTGTAGGGTGAAAATGAATAAATAAATAAATAAATTTATTTATTCAAGGAGAAGGTAATGTTGAACAATAATTAGTTAAATTAAATAATTAAAAAAAATTATTTAATTTGAAAAGTGGGAAATGAGAAATGGATTTATTAAATAATAATAAATTATTTAATTCAACTTAGGAAATAGGAATAATTAGTAAATAAATTAAATAATATTAATTATTTAATCAACTATAGAGAAGTGATGAAATTGATAATTTAATTAGATAATTTGAAATATTCAATTAAAGTCCAGAGAGGGTGAGGACATATGGATGGAGGGATGGCATGCCAATCGAGGAAGGTGCTTCGAACATTCTTTGTCATTTGCACATTTTTAAGGAATTTATTTAGGTAAATTTAGGGTTTAAACGAATGCACCAAAGTAGGGTTTGGCACAATAGTCACAATTTTAGTGCAAATGTAGGAATGTGTGGCACATTTGTAGTATATCTGCACAATTTTAGGTGGGTTGGGTTCACCTCATACACAATGGCCTAGTTGTTGTGAAATTTTTGAATTCAATGAGAAGATGGGGGATACCAATCATTCGTTGAGACATTTCTTGGAGAACATGGAGGGAGATGGTCGCTATATCCGTAGGTATAGGAAATTAATGGTGCTCAGTTTGAATCTGTTGTGGCCTTCAATTGTGATCCTGAAACAACAAGAACTAGTGGTGTGTTGGTATGTGGAAAACCTAAATTGGGATAGTCTAATTCGATGGTGGCAACTCAGCGTTGGGGCGTAGACATTAAATTCAAAGTGCTTGTGAACATTTGTTTGTGGTCATATGACCATCTTCCGAAATCAAAGAATAGATTTTAAATGGGATCTAGCTGATGGATGGTAGTGGTTTCTATATCCGTAAGTGGGAAATTGGGTTTGATCCCCTTCACCATCAAATGGAATGGATCCAGGATTGGTACAAGGTACCAAACTTACCTCTAGAATTCTAGCAACCAGACACTTTGAAATCTATTAGTAATCATTTGGGAAAATTTGTATGCATAGAGAAAAGAATCAATCAAGATGGCATTAGTACTTATGTGCAATTTTTTGTGGAAAGCAAGCCACATAGTCCACATTGGCAGGAAATTGATATTATCACTTATTGGGCACCTTGTGCCATTTACTTATCTATGATATTCACCCAAAGAATCTTCTCTTGGACACCATAGGATGGTAGGAAAAAGCACAAAGTTGTGCCACACTTTCAGCCAACTAAATAGTTCCAAGAAAAACCTTTTCGACCGGAAATTTTTCAGCCAAATAGGTTTTGATTGAAACCACGTGGCATATACGTGGCACATGGAATTTTGAATAAATATGTTTCACCTGAATCCAATAAAATTAAATTTTTCCCTTTTCCGCTTTGAAATTGCCTTATTTTATATGCATGGTTTCAGTTGAAACCCTTTCTACCAAAACTATCTATGTGGCATCCTAGTTGGTAGCCAACTCAGTGTTTTGTAGAATTTTTGAAACTTTCAACTTCAACTAAGTATTTCTTCAGTCAGAATGATGTTTTCTAAAAAAAGGAAAAACACCCTTTTGTAGAGCTCGGAGTGGTGAATCCAAATATGTAATTTTTTATAATATTTTGATTAGTTTTAATATATTTTATTTTAAAAATAATGCAAGTAGGTTGTAAATGTTAAAAAAGAGATTAATTAGAAATTAAAAAGAAATAGTAAAACATATATATATATATATATTTTAAAATATATGGTACACTAGAGGCGAGAGTCCTCTTCAAAGGGGTATAATTTCTTTTTTGAAAATGATTAAAATTGACAATAGTTGGCGTCCAATGAAAATTGTCAAATTTTGAAAAGTTTGACTTTAAAATGTTATTACAAGAAAAATATACATCGAAATTTCAATTTTTTTCCCATGCACTAGATATTGAAGCCACCTATTTGGACAAAAAAAAAGGGGAAATTGAAGCTTTTTTCTATCTATTTCTTGACGTCAAGTGAACGTCACTTTTTCCTAAAATTTTCAACATTCTAAAATCTACTCTTAAATTGATAAAAAAAATCAAAATAATTCTTAAAAGTTAAGAAAAATTACAAGATTAAACTTTATCAATATTTCTACCTTTCATTAGTTTACATCATTTTGAAATTCAAAACATAAAGACCACTTTTATGTGGTCAAAGTTCAAAAAATTTTTTGTTGTTGGTCGATTCCTTTATAAAGTATGACACAAGTTTGTGCTTTTACCCAGCAATCGGTGGATCTTGGTGACTATAGGGGAGCAAAGGAAAATTGGGCTATGGGACCTGATCCGATCACAACACCCAGCTTGAAGGCAAACCCAAGGGATATCAACCACACTCTAGGAGGCATTGTTGGTGGCCCTATGGAGAATTCAGCAGAGGCACTTGTTAATGATACTTTGGGGTCATAGGAGGTGGCCTCTAGCTTGTTGGATAGGGAAGTATCTCCTATTCCTTTGTAAACTAACCAATTGGAATCAAGGAAAGTGCTAAATTCAAAAATCATGAAAGCTCTGGGAGCAATGGGGTCCAATATCGAGGAAGATGATCTTGACTCGCTAATGGAGATTGGATATGAATTAGCCAAGCTTTCCAAAGTTGCTAAAGAGGGGTCGATAAGCCTAGTAAATGAAGATTTGGATGTGGACTGGGAAGAAGGGCCCCAACTAGAGGAGGAAAATCAAATGGTGGAAGCCAATGTTGGCTCCCCGACAACTAGAAAGCACTCTAATGTCCAGTCGCTAGTGATTAGTATTGCGGGGGGATTTGGAATTTTCCAAAAAGACCCAAGTAGGCTATCTCTGGACTGTGGAGAAAACAAGAGGCGTGGTTAGATCGCTAACCAAGAAAAGCTTAAATGGGATGGGGAAGCCAACAAACAGTTAAAGATAATCAAATGTTGAAAGTAGGGAAGGGCGAGCCCCTTCCTAAACAACCATGAAGATCATATCCTAGAATGTTAGGGGCTTGAATGCCCCTAACAAATGATGCCTCATTAGGCATAAATTAGAGTCTTTTCAAGTAGATGTGTGTATGTTTGAAGAAACCAAACTAAGTGGACAAGATAAGGAGCATTTTTGCAAGAGCCTGAGAGTTTGGAAATGTTATGGAGTGAATGTGAAAGGCTCTTTAGGGGGTATCCTCACTTTGTGGCACCCACAGAGTGTGTTGATGGAGGAAATAACTTCGAATAAACATTGGCTAGCATGCAAGGTAAGGAGCCTAGACTCAAATTTTAATTTCATGCTTATAAATGTTTATGGTCCTATCACTTGCATTCAAAAAAGGGATCTCTGGAGAGATTTAAGAAAAAATTGCAATGACCCATCTTTTGAATTCTTCATACTGGGTGGGGAATTTAATGCAATTCTAAGTGCTTCTGATAAAAAGGGTGGCATAGGTAGGAAGTCACAGTGCCAAATTTATTTTGAGATGTTTGTGGAGAGTAACATACTGCTTGAAATCAACATGGGCAGTGGGAAATTCACACATGGACTAATAGGAGGATGGGCTTCTACAACATAGCTAAAAGGTTGGACAAGTTCATGTTTAAAGGGGATTTATGTAGATTTCCTTTCAATTTGGAGGGCCGAATTCTACCTAGGTCTAGCTCCAACCATTTCCCTATGATGTTGAACATTGTGGGGGAAAGAACACCGACTAGATGCCCTTTCAAGTTTGAGAATATTTGGTTCTAGGATCCTCATTTCTTGGAACTCATAATGCAATGGTGGTCAGATCATAACCCAGGGGGTTCAAAACTATTCAAATTTGTGGCCAAATTGAAGTTGATCAAGCAGAATCTTAAGACATGGAAAAAGGCTATTTCAAGAACATCTTTGAAGAGAAACAAAAGACTGAAGAATCTTTATAGGCTCTGAATGAAGTGGTTATCAAACAAGGGATGGATAATGATAGCTACACCCAAGAGAAAGTAATGCTAAATAAAATGAATGACCTGTTGGCCAAGGAATAAATTTTTTGGCGTAAAAAATCTAGAGAATTATGACTGAAAGGTGGTGACAAGAATACTAAATTCTTTCACAACGCCACTAAAATAAGAAGGGAAATCAACAGGATCACATGTATCAAATGTTGTGATGATAGAATTTTGGAAAATATTGAGGAAATTAAGAATGCAACAATGGAGTATTTTCAAAACCTTCTAAATGAGTGGGAAGTATTTCGATCGAATGATCAACATATATTCATAAGCAACACCCCACGTCTTATAACCATTGAAAATAATGAAATGTTGAACAACAATTTTTCTGAGAAAGAGATCAAAGAGGCCTTCTTTCAACTTCACCTAGATAAGGCCCCTAGCCTTGATGGGTTTCCTATGAGGTTCTTTCAAAAATGTTGGGACATCCTTGGTGCATATATGGTAGATGCCATCGAAGACTCTCGGTGTTCGGGAAAAGTCCTCAAGGAGATAAACAACACTTTTATCGCTTTGATTTTGAAAAAAGAAAAGCTTGAAATGCTTGATGAGCTTAGACCATTCTTCCTCTATAACATAATTTATAAGGTTCTCACCAAAGTTATTGCAGACAAGGTTAAAATGATCCTGCCTCACATTATTTTGGAAGAACAAACTAGCTTTGTCCTAGGTAGATCAATTTTCGATAACGTCATTATAGCTCAAGAAGCAATATAATCCATGCAAAAATGAAAAAGAAGTCAATGTTGATCAAGCTCGATATAAAAAAGGCTTATGATAAGGTGAATTGGAATTTTCTCTTTAAAGTAATGGAGGCCTTTGGTTTTAATAGGTAGTGGCTAAATTGGATTTTTGATTGGATTGCCTGCCCAATATTTTTGTACTCTTTAATGGCTCTCCAAAATATTTTTTCAATGTCTCCAAGGGGCTTAGGCAGGGGGACCCACTTACCCCATTCTTTTTTATAATCATGACAGAGGAACTTGGCAGGACTTTCTTGATGGCATGGAGGGTGGGTCATCTAGAAGGGGTTCAAATAACTTGGAGTGCACCTAAAGTAAATCATCAACAATTCACTAATGATACCATGTTGTTTGGTGCCACCACAAAGAAGGAAGCTAGAGGTTTCAAGAAAATTTTGGAGCAATACTCAAGTGCCTTTGGTCAAGAAGTGAGTCAGGAAAAATTTGAAGTTTTATTTTTCAACAAAAACATTGGAAGAGAAATCCAGATTCTGTGCATTCTAAAAATTCAAAAGGGTAAGCTCCCTTGTAAGTGTTTGGGTCTACCATTGGAAAAACGAGTCTTACCTAGTAAGCTTTGGGATCCCTTGGTGGAAAAAGTAAAAATAAAACTAGCATCCTAGAAGAGAAAATGGTTGTCTTGGGCAAGGAGGTTAACAATGCTAAAAAAAATTATTGCTACAATCCCCATCTATATGTTATTGTTCATATCATTTTTTGTTGGGGCAAGTAAATATATCAATTAGAAAATGAAAAAATTCTTTTTGCAAGGCAACTTAGACCAACACAAAATATAATTGATAAAATGGAAGAAAATTTGTGAGAAAAGAGAGGCGGATGGGCAAGTCTAAAAAATCTATAATGCAAAACCATACTCTAGGTGCTAAGTTAGTTTGCGAAATGTACTCAAAACCAATGCTTAAATGGGTCAAAATATTGAAAGAAACATACTTGGACAGGAAGGGATCAACATCTTCTCCTCAAGGACACTCCCAAAAGGCTTGAGAATTTAGAATTTTTTG
This sequence comes from Sequoia sempervirens, assembly GCA_007258455.2. Taxonomy (NCBI): domain Eukaryota; kingdom Viridiplantae; phylum Streptophyta; class Pinopsida; order Cupressales; family Cupressaceae; genus Sequoia; species Sequoia sempervirens. The sequence continues at coordinate 69,944 of VDFB02350237.1, forward strand.
TGCAATTGCAAGAGTTTAATACTGGATCACTTGACCTGGGAGATAAAGGATGGGTAGTCTGCTCTCTTTTGGGATGATTCTTGGGAAGGGCATCACAAGTTGGAGGATAGAGTAGACTTGGCACAGATCAGAATCTACTGAAGCAAGCATGGGACAAAAAAGTGGGAATTATATGTCAATTTCATTCATGGATGGGTGCCTTAAGTACCATTGGAAAAGTCTTCATGATTTGGGTTTGGATCCCAGAATTGTGGAAAACTATGATGCTGAGATGGCTCATTGGGTTACTTGTCCTCAACAAGGTGGAGACAAGCTTAGATGGAATTCTTGCATGAATGGGAATTATAACGCCAAAGATGGTTATAGGGTCTTGGTTGACTTAGTAGTGATTGAATCCCAACTTTCCACTAGTTTATGCTAGAGAAATGAATGCCTTCCAAAGGTTGGAATCTTCACTTGGGCTATAGTGCAAGGATGTGTGCTCACAATAGATAGGTTTGTTAGTTTGGGTTACCAGGACCCATCGAGATGCATATTTTACAAATAGTTGGAGGAATCCAAGGACCATTTGTTTTTGAATTGCCCTTTCTCAAAAGGTTGTTGATTATGGCTCTATGTGAAGTTACAATGGAACTTGACCCTCCCAAATAACTTGATGAGTATTTTTGTGGGATGGTTGAAGCTCCACAAGAATGTAATTTTCAATTTCCTTTGGACCACAAGCCCATCACTTTTAATCTAGGAATTATGGAAAGAGAGGAACAAACACATCTTCTAGGACAAGGCAATGTCTAGACAATCTCTTATGAACAAAATTGAGGCAAGTATAGTTGAAATAGTTAATTCAAGCATGGCAGAGCACTTTGGTGTAAAAGAAGTATTCGTTGAGTGGGATTCCATTATGTAGAAGAGCTAGCATGGTCTTTCAATTCCTCCTTGGATAAGAGATGGTGGTATCAAGACAAAGTTAGAATGAAGGAATGTTGTCTAGCACCCTCCTGAGGCCGAGTGGTTTAAGTTGAATTTTGATGGGGCTTCTCATGGCAATCCTAGGGTCTCGTGGGCTAGATGTATAGTAAGGGATTAGAGGGAAAGGATTGTTGGAAGATTGGAAGAGCATCTTTCGGTTAGCACCAACAATGCAACAAAGTTACAAGATTTAATATTCGGGTTAACTTTTTTCTATGAATTAAAAATAAATAAATTGGAAATCGAAGGTGATTCATTCCTCGTCATCAATGCGTTGAGAACCAGACATATGGTAAATTGGAAACTTGGTGCCAAATTAGAAGTAGCTTTAAAGCTTATGGAAGGCTTCGAATTGGTAGCAATGAATCACATTCTCAGAGAAGGAAAATCTGAAGTGGATGGGCTTTCCAATTTGGGGGTAGACAACATTTCCCTTGAAGAGATCTTAAGCCCAAACTAGGGTGTTTTTGGCATACCCAAATTTGTGGGTGGTAGGGAGGGAAAATTTCCACACCTATTGTGGAAATTCCACTTTTTGGGTATAATTGTATGGGCTGACTAATGTGGCCTCCACATCACCTCGGTCTGCGTACCGAAAAACTCCAAATGATGCCATCACTTTTTCATGTTACTACCCGCCGGGTCACATAATGACAAAGAACATTTTTGGGCCTATGACCTATTGATGGTGTTTTCTGCACAGCAACAACTCAAACAGAATGCAATATTCTATCTCTCTTGAAAGGTAATTTTCAACAAGTTACTAAAAATCACCCCAAGGTCTCTCGGGTGTCAGGTCATGACAATGCATAAAGAACTCAGATAATATGTGAAATGCTGGTAATCACAATCGAACCTTACTACAAGCAAGCTGTATCTTTCCAATGATAATCTTAATTCCTAGATCTAACCAGATGAAAAAGAAATAGCAAAAGATAAGGGTACAAGGATATGATAAAATCTAAACTCTTCCTAGAATGAACAATGCAAATGACAGATATCTGGAATGGACCAATCTCAAATAACCAATTCTTCCTTAACCCACAATGCAATATCACAAGAATGGTGCAATCTTCTAAGGTGTATAGATTTTCAAATCACATATATTCATCCACAATCGAACTAAGCACATATAAATATATGGTCCAGGTTGAATTCACCAGCCTACTACAATCAGATAGTTACTGGGAGTATAGACCAGAGATTGCTACAAACATTCCAAATATGAAATAACGAACATCATTCACCAAACTAATTTAATTCTCAACACTAAACCATAAATCTTCAAGCAATTTAAAAGATGAAACAAAAGGAACCATGCAAGATAAGCTAACACAAGAGATTTCACTAGGAAAACCACAATGTCTTCAATTGTATTAGATCATCAAAATGCTACAACAATTCCACTGTTCTGTTTACAATACTTGCTTCAAGAACTTGACTATTACCCCTACTACAAAATGCTCTAACTCTTTTATCTAACTTGTCTCTATTATCTTCTCTCTCTAGGTCTTTACAATGAGGCAAGAATGCCCATTTATAGCAAATTCTCAAGACATGTCGGCCCAGCCAAACATTTACAAAATATATTTTGCCCCAAAAAAAGTTGGCCTTATGAATTTAAAAATAAGGCACATATTAAATGCTGATACATCATCAAGGTCGGCCTAGACACATTCCCCAATGCATCCCAAATTAACACATGCCCTATAATAATAGGGAAGCACAAATCTCAAAATAGGCATTAACTATCGCCTCCCTTGTCCTTATTCTGGGCCAACGATCCATGAACCCTCAAAAACACTTTATCTAGCTCTATGACAGGTGGTAAGGGTAAGATCTTAAGCCAACATTCAATGGAGCCAATCTCCTCCTTTGACTGCTTAACAGTATTGTTCCAATCATCCCTGTGAGATTGATACTTATCCATCACTGCCAAATAGGTTGCTGCATCATCCAGCTGGTGTCCTATTATGACATTTTTAGAATCTGGGGCATAGACATCATGCCACCATTCCCTTAGCTGTTCCAGGCTCAGATACTTAGGAGCAATCTTCCTCCTACTAGTCATAATCTCAAAAAATGCAATACATCCCTCATAGACACTAGTTAAATCACCATCTATTAGTTTCTTTTGCTTCTGAATCTTCCTCATGGCCTTCTGTCAAATCTACAAAGCCTCAAACCATTCCCAAGGCTCATTAAGTCTGGAGGAAGGAAGGATCCCATCTGCAACCAACTGATCTTTTCCATATTCCATAATTGCTTTGGATTTCTGTAGCAGAAGATCGATGTCCTCCTTATCCTAGGATAGCACATATTCCAACAAGTCTTTAGCTCTGACTGCATCCTTTCCAACTGAAAGGATTTCCTTGATTGCATTGTCTCCTCTTACTTGCACATCCTTTAACCAATCTGTTGCAGTTTGGGCAGAGGCTTTCATCCTTTCAATCTCAGAAATGGTTTCCTTAGGCAAGAAACCAAGAGTAGTAGAGGAAGATGGGTGAAGAGATTGCAGAGGTCTCATTACATCCTCTAAGCACTTACTAAGCCTTTCATTTTCCTTCCTAAGTTCATGCTTGGTCTGAGTCTCTTTCCTTAATCTGCCAATTATCACTGCACTGGACCCTTCATACTCTTCAATATCTTCCTCTACAGAAGCTAGTCCAAGGTTAAAAGTCTACACATTGTAATCCTTACCAGTGACTTCTTCTTTAGTTTTATCCATAGCAGGAGTGGCAATGTGGATAACTCTGTTGTTCACTTCGTCCCTTTCTATCCTTGAAACTACTTTGGCCGCCTTCTTCTTCTTACCTTTGCCGATCTTGGACAGCATCTCATCCCAATCAAGAGTAGTGTCCTCAAAAATGACTTGTTTCTTTCTGGTTATCTCCTTTTCTAACCAATCTGGGACAATAGGTTCCACCCGAATTTCCTCTATTTTTTCCTCTTCATGTCATTCTGTTGTTTTATCCTTTTCCTTTTCAGGGAGCTACTCACCTTGATCGCCTACTTAATTCTCCTCTTCTTGCACCGGCGATGGGGTTCTAATAGGAATATTCTCCTTTTCAGGTGATCCATTACCTTTATTACTCTCCGAAGAATTCTCATATTGGACTAATGGAGAAGGATGTTTTTCTACCTCTTCAACCTCAAGCTCGGCTGCTGCACCAAAGAGTTCTCCTTCCTTGAATGGCTCTGTTTCTCCACTAGTTTCTTGTTCTTGATGGACTATTTCCTGCTCAGGTACACTTGGTGAAGGGGAAGTGGCCAGAGGTTGCTCCACAGCGGGTATCTTTGGGGAAGGATCCACCTTTTGCATAGTTTCCTTAGGAGATGGAGTCCTTGATCTCCTCATATAAACTTTAGTCTTTTCTCCTGAACTCTCCACATCAACAATAGGAGTCTCATCTTTGGCAGTATCCTGACCTTTCCTCCTTGAAACCCTAGTTTTTCTTGTATTCTTTGGCTATGGAGGAGCATCTTCTTCTTCTGCTCTTTCAATTTCCTCTTCTTCAGAAGACTTGCCTATTTTCAGAGCTCAGCTTCTTTTCTTTCCCTTTGGCTTCCTTTTCGGTTCTGGCTCACTTTCTTAAGGACCCCTGATTTTTATCTTGAAGGGTGAGCTCCCTTTAGTTTTCCCTTTGGGGTCATCTTCCCCAGATTCTTCTGAAGTGGACATAGGATTGAGATTTCCCATCAAATTAAAGGTACAGGGTACCTTCTCACTTTCCAACTCCCAGACCTTATGTTTCAACCATGAAGTAGTAAATCTCATAACAGGAGCCATTAGATCCTCTAACTCAGTTACCTCATCATCATTCCAGTTGACCTCCCCAATTGATCTATCCTTAACGGACTCATATGCATGGTCCTGCACCAGATTCCCATCATCCTCTAGCTGGTCAGGGATTAACCTCACGTTATATTGCCTAATCACATCAACCGAAAGCCTAGAGTACCTTTTCTTCCTTGCTTCAAGATCATCCTTGATATTTGCCCAATAGTCTTCCAGGTCATCCTTATGACGGTATTCTCTAGTGGCCTTCTTCTATGCTTCCCCGGTGATATCAAAGTTTGTTCTCTTAGAGTGGAAGGAGAAACCATGAGCTTCCAATTCATCCCCTGCTACATGTGCCAACTGGATGGAAGGGCACACCTCAACTATACCAATTTTGAGAGGGAAATCCCCACCAAAACCCGTTTTATGCTTTGCCCTTTTGACAATTGCATCAAATTCACATATCTGTCTCACAACTTCCAGTAACACAATATGATCAGTAGGGTACCTGGGTAACCTATGTGGAGTAGCTGGACATCCGTCAATTCTAATGTAAGAGAAGGTGGGAAACTGAATGAACCATGCTCTGTATTTCTTTATCAACTCCTTCGCCCCATCTGACAATCTCACATGCTCCGCATTTTGAAGCATCCTAGTGATATGCATTGTGAATGCATCATTGGCTCTTATGTAGTTCTGATGTCCTAAGTGAAATTCTGGGTATATCTCATAGACTATATCTTGTCCAAATGTCCCCTATGGACTCAAGCCCATGTATGGGTAGAATATGGCTAACACATACACCACATAAGAAGACATGGTGAACTTATTTGTTTCTAAGACATCCCTTAATTGCCTGTCAATCACAGCACTAATAAGTCCTGCCCAATGGTAATTGGTACCCTGCTCAATCTTGTTAATCACATGAACCATCCAGCTTTCCAACACCCCAACATTCCTCAAACCTTCCACTCTGCTCAAAAATGTGATTGCATCATAAATATCTAATCTGAATTTAACCTTGTGTAATTCTTTGGGCAGTTTGAAATAGTGTGACTTTGGCTTCTCTAACCAATCATTAATCATTTGCTGGGCTTTGGTGGGCTTGTTCTCATAGTAGGTTCTAGCCAGGTCCATGTTCAAGGCACACACAAAAGGAAAATCCCGCATGTCAAAGGCCTGAGCAATAGAAACAGGACTAAAATTTTCCAAGACTCTTCCCTCAGTGCTGACAACCCTTTGTGTGTCGAAGTAATACTGCCGAGCACACTCTAGTATTAATTCATAGCATTGGATTGCAGGAGGGAACCCTGCCACATGAACTAATCCGGACTTCATCATTCCCTGTCTCAGGACTGATAGATCCTTCTAAGTTGTTCTCTCTTTGAATTCCTCATATCTCCATGCTCCAACATTGGTGTCCGAGACCTCAGACCATACTGAAGATATCTTGCTTTCTAGTAGCTGACTCTTGATATCCAACCTTAATCTTTCTGCCTCTGAAGTGGAGGACCCCTCCATGTCACCTTTAGATTTTCCCACAGTAGCCTTGCTTGATTCAGCCTGCATTTACAAAAGAATGTCATGATTATCCAATTTTCATACATATTCCAATCAAAGGATTAGCATAAAATCATATAAAGCAATTAAGATCCATCACAAATCGCCAATCTTTGAAAATCCAGAAAAATAAAGCAATCCGGGAAAACAAGGTAAACCAGGAAAATCCGGTCAAGGCGAAATTCGGAGAAATCTGACCCAGACGGATTCTTGCTACCAAGACATCATTATCCAAATAAATCGTTAGTATGGACCAAAGATTATAAGATTACCCTGAGATTCATCCATTAGCAACAAGAAATCAGCATTTAGCATTTACTCCATTACCCCTAACTTCAAGAAATCGAAAGAAGTGAAACCAGACAGGAAAATTGGAAAAGTCCGGTCAGGACAAATTTTCACGGACTGTTTGAAGTTCCGGAATTTGCTATACTCCGCAGAGTTGGCCGAAACTGGGAAAATCTAGGTGCGCAGAATTTTCGCGGACATTTTGGAAACCTGACAAATGTTAACACGCGAACCATTGATCAAACGATCATGCAAACTTCTCTACTTGGATTCAAATGGTTTCAAAATCAACGCCAACCAACAAGATTCAGAATGCGCACAAATTCAAATTTCCAAAACCTTTAAATGACTAATCCTCATAGCGAAGCAACGATGCCCTAATTTTGACAAATAAACCTCCCGCCATGAAAACCAGGGTAAGTTCGTGGTTTGAAGCGCTATCCCTAAAGATGAAGCTAAAGCACTCCAAGTCTTTACAAGGTAGGGGCTAGTTCAATATAGGTGCAAGATACGCAAACCATAACAGATTCATTAATCTGGGCTGAGCACCGAAAAAACCCTAACCTCGCACAATACAACAAATTACACACTTAGAGGGCAAAAATCTGACCCAAAACACCATCCAAATAGATGTACCCATCATCTAATGGATAAACACAAGCACACATGGTACAGGTGATAAAGTTCCATGAAAAGATGGGTCTAACCCTAATTCGATAAATACAAAATCATAACCAAGCATAGGCCAACCCAAAATGACCATCAATCATAGAAAAACTCAATCATGATGCAAACAAAGGGAGGAGTCAACGACGAGTTACCATGGATCAATATGGATGAGGCTCGAGCTCGAAGAGGCGACTGTGAAACAAGTGTGCCCTAGCAATGAAAATCCTGACATTAGCGCCCAAACAATCCACACGCAAGCAGCTCAAGATCAACGCTCAAAGCCCAAATGAATAATGCACTCAGACGCCCAAAGAAGAAAACAAGTGAATATTGAACTCAAAATGATGCCTCAAAGACTTTAAATCCATCCATATTCGCGTCTGAGCAAAGGTACTTTGAGTATTAATGAACGACAAGACATGTCAAAGAAATTCAAAAACTTGAGCCCAGGATGGAATTTCGAAAAAAACCAAGACACGCAGAAAATCCGGATGAACACGAATTCCGTGGATATGGCAGAAACCAGGATTTAAACGAAGTTTGGTATTTTGACGCAGTCCGGGAAAATCCGCCAGAGCTAGAAAATCCCGAAGTCAAGCAGAAACCCAGATTCAGAAAATTCAGCAGGAAACAAACAATGAACCAGAGCCCGGGGAAATCCACCGGAGCTGGAAAATCCCGGATTCAGGTCAAAACCCGAATTTTCACTGAAACCCAACTTTAACCAATCAAACATCAAGGCAAGACCAAAGCCAGTAAGACTAACATCTCAAGACCTCAAAAAGACAAATCCAATAAAACCAAAGGTCAAAAGACATCCCGAAAAGAGGGTCCCTACTCCAAGTGGGGCGTGTGTGCAAAACTGCACAACAAATGGCGACTCTACTAGGAAATGCTCTGAGCATTTTGATGACAAACTAGAATCAAGAACCCAGAACTTATGGTTTCAACTCACCTATCCTGCCACCACCCCATTTTAAAACAAAGAAGCCCCTAGTCATCCAAACTTTCCTACACTAGGGTCAAAGTGTGTGCATATGCATTCATTATCCTCCTTTAGTTGCAACAGGAACCAAACTTGGTATGAACAAGCTACATAAAGATTCATACTCTAAAAGTAACCTGGACAGAGCCTCACTGCCAGTCAGGTGTCTATAGCCCCAACAAGGTTATCGCTGTGATCCTCCTGAACATAACTCTACTTCCAGCCAGACGTCCATAGCCCCGATAGAGATATCCAGAGTCCCCTGATGAGTTGAATTTAAACCTTTTAGTTTTCAATATTTTTTTTTATACGGCTTATTTTTTCACTACTTCAACCTGTGAACAATGAAATTCACACTCAGGGATGAGAACCACAATGGCACTAGAGAAAAAAAAGGATTTTTCACTTGTTCAATCCTCATAAGGACCTTCTGCAACTTCAGGTATCTTTAATAATTGAAAGTATGAGACCCTAATATATTCTTGTTCGATCTAACTAGAAAACCCTTTGCCTCAGCACAAGGATAAGTGACAGGGGGTAGAGAATTCGTACCATGATGTCTTGGAAAGGTGATTAGAGTTTGTAAGAGAGATACCAAGAACATCACTGTCATACAAATGCAACCAGGGATCCCCAAAAGAGAAGGAACCGAGAGCAAGAGCAACACAAACCAAAACAAACAAACCAAAGCAAACCTACTCTAGCCAAAGCAGAACAAGCAGACCAAAAGGAAAACCTATGCTAACCAAACGAAACAAACAAAGCAACCTAAACTAACTATATACAAAGCGGGGAGCTGAAAATAGCTCAGGACTGGAAATAATATTTCAAATACTGCCCATTGACAAGCAGTGGAATATCTTCTCCTATGAGAGTCTTCAGACAGAAGGCATTATCCCCAAGTATTTTAGCAATCTTATATGGGCCAAGCCATAATTTATTGAACTTCCCATGGTTCCCTTTTCAATCATGAGGTTTATCCCAGTATAGGACAAGGTCAGAAATCCTAAAAGCTTTGACTTTAGCCCTCCTATCAAACCACCGCTTAACTACCCCCTGATGTTTGGCAAAATTCTCAAGAGCATTGTCTTGTTTCTCCTCAAGGTGCAATAGTTCTGTTAACCTAGCTTCCCTTCTGTCCCCCTCATCATAAAACTCATTTATAAACTGTAAAGTTGGGATCTTGAGTTGAATAGGGAATACTGGCTCCAGACCATATACTAAGTGATAAGGAGATGTTCCGATGGATGACTTAAGTCTTGTACGGTCTGCCCAAAGGGAAAACCGAAGCTGGGTATGCCAGTCTTTTAGATTCCTTTCTAACAACTTGCAGATGATAGTCAATAAATTCTTATTAGAGGACTCTGCTAAGCCATTACCCTGGGGATAATAATTAGATGCAAATTTCACAATAATGCCATGATCAAAAGCCCAATTTAAAAATTTTAAAGATGTGAAAGCAGGACCATTATCATAGACAATAGCAATGGGGCATCTAAATCAATTAAGAATAGCCGACTCTAAGAAATCAATCACTACCTCAGATGTACATTGCCTACAATCAAAAGCTTCAGTCCATCTTGTGAAATAATCAGTAATAGTAAGAATGTACATGTGTCCCGCAGAAGATGGTGGGTTGATGGGGCCTATAAAATCCATACCCCATTGAGAAAAAGGCCTTACCTCAATGACCGATTGGAGTGGAAGAGCCGCATACCTTTCCCTTGTTGTTGTGGTCTGGCAGGTGTGACAGGTCCTAACATTATGGTGGACGTCTTTGAACAACATGGGCCAGTAATATCCTGCCCTTAAAATCTGATTTGTTGTGGCGATTGTAGAACCATGGCCAGTGCCATATTTTTCATGAAATCCGTTCATCACTCTTTTTCCCGAGACACCTCAAATAAATGCCTTCATGATTTTTCTTGTATAGAACTGCTCCTTTTAACATGTAACCATCACTCTTCAACCGTAGATCTCATCTCTGAACTGCATTAAGATGGTTTGGAGATCATTGGTTCAACAAATAATAAACTATGTCATCATACCAACCATCTGGGGAAACTTCCTCGACATTATAATTCTAAACAGTCAGTTCAGGACCTATTTCAGCCATAGTCTGAGTGAGCCCTTTCCCTCTTGCCAGCTTCATGGGCTGGATCTCAATATCGTACTCCTATAGCATTGTCACCTACTTAGCTCTACGCTCACCTAATTCATTTTGCATCAAAAGTAACTTGACTGCAGGATTTGGGACAACTGCATAAACTTTATTCCTGAGGATATAACGCCTGAATTTCTTTACTGTCCTGACTAGGGCATATGCCTGCTTTTCTACACTTGGATATCTCAACTCAGCATCTTTTAATGGTGCACTCATAAAAGCAATAGGATGCTCATTTCCCTCATCGGACTTTTGAGTTAACATTCCAACACATGAATGGTCTGAAGCAAATGAATAGATGTAAAAGGGTTTACTGTAATTGAGACTTACCAATACTAGAGCATTAGCAATGGCTCTTTTGATCTCTGCAAATGCCTCCTTCACTTCTGTAGTCCATTCAATTTTAGCATCTTGCTTCAACATTGCATTCAATGGCTTAACAATTTCAGCAAATCTGGTGATGAATTTTTTGACGAAATTGATCTTGCCGAAGAAGGACTTCATCTCCTTTTTGCAAGTGGGTGGCTGAATCTTCAGTATAGCCTCCACCCTTTCTGGATCAATAGCAATTCCCTTTTCTGATAAGACATGTCCGAGCAGCTTTCCTTCTGTTACTTCGAAAATACATTTTTTAGGATTCATGGATATGCCAAATTCCCCGCACCTTTGAAATACTTTGAGAAAATCTGAGATGTGATCCCCTCTATTTTTTGAAAAAACAATCAGGTCATCCATATAAATGATGATGCATTTTCCTATGATATCTTTAAAGGTAATGTCCATAGCCCTTTAAAATGTAGCCCCTACATTGATGAGTCCAAAAGGCATCCTCCTGTAAGCGAAGGTACCCCATTTAGTTGTAAAAGCAGTCTTGTGCCTGTCTTCATACTGAACCATTACTTGATTGTACCCTAAATAACTGTCTAGAAAGGACATCATCTGAGATCTATTAACCACTTGAAGTACTTCATCCAACGAAGGAACCGGATAATTGTCCTTTTTTGATGATCTGTTTAAATTCCTGAAATCAACACAGAGCCTAATTTCTCCATTCTTTTTCCTTACTGGAACTAGGTTTTCTACCCACGTTGAATGCCTGACAGGAAATATAATTCTGGCAAACAGTAATTTTTGAACTTCTTTATGTATAAGTGGTTCCAACAATGCATTGATAGGCCTCTGTCTCTACCTGAAAGGTTTGGCATCTGGTTTCAGGGGTATAGTATGAGTTATGATTGATGTATCATAAGTCTTCAAGTCTGCATAACTCCAGGCTATTATATCCAAAAAGCTGTGCCGGGCCTCAATTATCTCTTTTCTTTCTTTTGGAGTGCACACTTTGCCAATTAAAATGTTCTTAGCATTGTCCTCAGTTCCCAAATTGTGAGTGTCACAATGTCCATTGATAGACTCCTTCTTTGACTCTTGTTCTTGATCTCTGATCTTATCCATATCAAAAATTCGTTCCAACTATACCATTCCCCTTGGAATAGTATTAGACTTCAGATTCATTACACCTTCTAAATCCAGTTCTGCTTCATGGGGTTCTGCTTCATCAATGATTTGTGAAGCAAAAACGTCGGTATTTGTGATAAAATCTAGAATATGTTTGCCATCTTCAAACACTTGAAAGTTAGTGACATTGTCTAGGACTGATAGTACAGGAGTCAATTCTACAGTGAATTTCTTCAATCCTGACAAAGATAAAGGCTGCAGGGTACCTGCTGCCTGAGCCAGAGAGTCTGCAGTTTGATTCTTCTGCCATGGTATCAGTTGGATATTGAAAGCGTCAAATCCCTCAATGAGGTCCCACACTCTATGCCTATAATTAGTCATTCTCCTATCATGGCATGAATATTGTTCCCTTACTTGCTTAATTACTAACTCAGAATCTCCAAAGACTTGCAGGATTTTAACCTTTTTCTTGAGTGTGATGAGAAGTCCATGAATTAATGCTTCATACTCTGCTACATTATTAGTGCAGTGAAATTGAAGTCTATGGGCCGCAAATAAATTTTTACCTTTTGGATTGATCAGCTCGAACCCTGCTCCAACTCCATGTTTGGACTTGGATCCATCAAATTTGAGAGTCTAGCATTCAGTAGTGGTAGTCTTCTTTATCATATCCTTCGGCTTATCAGTGCTGGATAATTCCTTAGACAACATAGGTTTCTTTCCTTGATATCCTTCCTGAGGGTTTTGTGCATCTTTCCTAATAGCCTGGGTTGGATTTAGGCATTTCTGTACTTGTTCTACTGCTGTCTGGCATAAACAACACTCCAACTCTGAATGGGAAGCATTATGAACTCTACACTAATTGGGTAAGAGTAATTCCTTAAAAATTGTCCTTTTGCCTAGATGAGTTTGGTCTTTAACACACTGCGTGATGAATTCTTGGAAACTGTCTAATAGGTTGATTTGATTATCTTTGGATTCTTCCTCTTCCTCAACTGATTCTATCAAAACAACATGGCTGGATCTTGTCGCTACATTAATAGGCATCGAATGTAGCATCAATACCTCCTCAGAGTCTGACTCCTCATAATTTCCCATTCCTACTTCTGATATCAAAACATCTGTCGAAGTCTTTTGGTACTCCATAATCATGTATTTCATTCTTGGTTCTCTCTCAATTAGGATCTGATTTGGCACTCATTTCCAGGGAAGCCACATGTGAGAGTGGTCAGTAGACACATATCCATTCAGAGCCTTAGTAAAATCTCTTCCTAGAATCAAACCATACGCATCAGGGATATCAGCTACCTAAATATTGATAACCCGTTGAATCCTTGGGTCTGAGGCTATCTGCATGTGAATCATATTTAATTCACCCACCACATTTACTTTAGTTCTATCTAACTGAGATACCTTCTTCTGAGAGTCAACTAGTGTAATCCCTAAAGCTCTACAAACTCCAAATGGCATCACATTGGTGGAAACACCAGAATCTAATAAAAAATTGTGTAGATTCTTACCGAATATGTGCACATAAATCAGAAATGGTGGGTTTTCTGTCTTCCCTTGTAACAAAGTTGGCTGAGTATCTACCTGGGCCACTTGAGTCTTATCCTTTTCTTTTCCTTTATCTCCAGGGGGCAAGTTAGTCCGACTATGGGCCTAGCTTTGTGTCTTCACAAGCTAAGAACTAGAAATTTTGTTGACCTCCTCACCAAAAGGTTTATCCAATGACACTGAATGTGCATCATAAGTACCTAAAAATGCCTTCCTAATTGCAGGGAACCTTAATAACTCAAATGCTGAAAGATTTACCTTTAATTTCTTGAACTCTTCAGCAACATATGAAGCCATCTGCTCCTTGCTCATATCAGTGGAGACTTCCCTGGATAGTTCCTCCACCTTATCCATGTCTGCTTGAACAACCCTTTCCTTCTATAGGTCAGTTTGAGCTTTTTTTTCCTTCGAAAGGTACTGCTTGGAAACATGCGGATAAGACCGATTGTTGCTAGCATTAGGATTTGGAGGGGTACTGAAGTTGTTAGGAGGAATGGAGGTGGTGAAAGGTCCCCCAGCCTGTGGGCGCCTTTGAGGCATATCTCTCAAACCTTGCCTCTGAAACATCTGTACTTCTTCAACATAAGCCTCTTCCTTATCCAGAGGGCCATTATCATTCATTGCTTCCTCATTGAATAATCGAGCAACCTCATTTCCATTGCAGATTTGATCTGCCCTTTCTCCTTGAGAATCAGGTTCCTCTTCTGGTACATTTTCCTTACTTGTTGGGAAGGGAGCATGATTTAACACCAACACGGGAGAGTCATAAGGTGTGGAGGGAACAATCTCCTGCCCATTTGCATTATTTTCTACTTCATACTGGAAAATGGAGGCGGCAGTTTAGAATTCTGGACATTCTAACTCTAAATGCTGGCTCATCTTATGGAGCCTACACCATCCTGATAAGGCTGCTTCAGCCAAATATACACCACTTGGAAGCTTGTCTTGACTGACTAGTTGATTTACAGATTGGTTGACAATCTGATTGACTGGTTGATCCAATGGAGTGGGGACTCCAATATTAGGTCCATTATTCCAAGTCTTCATCTGTCCTTGTGATTGTCTCTTATCAAATCTTGATCCACTACCTTGTCCTCTTTTGAAATTATGTTTCCTATCGTTATTGAACCGTTTTTCATTGTTGTAACCCCTATCCTGATTATATCCCCTGTCATTTTGGAATCCTCTATCATTACACTGTCCTCTATCAAAATTATACCCTTGTGGAAACTATCTATTCTGATTGGATTGCATACTCTTCTGGGTAGCTTGTAGTTGGCTGTTTTGATTTCTCAGGTAAGTCACTTCCAAATTTAGCTTCTTTATCTGCTCAACCATTTCATCAATCCTCTCCCTATTTGAATCTCGATAAGGGATCTGGTTTAGATTACTCTGAGGAGGGACAGGCATTGTAGCAGATCCCATAGACTGATGCAACACTTCAGAGTTCTGCAAATAGGCAGGGAAACTATTCAGCTGTGGCTGATACATGGGCTGGTTAACCTGTTGTTGAGGAAAGTTCGTCATAGGGGAGACTTGACTCATGGGATGACCAGGGTGCAGTACCAAAGGTAACTGAGGTACTGGATTCATGATTGGGGTATGGTTGATGAGAGCCTGATTCACTGTCTGAACCTGATTGGGATGTGCAACTGGTCCTAAAGAAGGCAATGGTCTAGTCAAGTGTTGTCTCAAATCTGTGCTAAGCTTAACAGCTTCTGTATAGGCATCAGTTAGGGTAGCTAGAGGATTAGGTCTCCACTTCAGAAAGGTGGCTATCAGGCTATCCAAGGCATCATAATAGACTCCCAGGGCTGTATTATTGTCTAAAAGATAAGGATCTTGAAGTCTGGTGTATGCACGGTGGAACCTATTATTGAAACTGGATATTGGTTCATTAACCTCTCTCTTGACTTTAGTGAATTGCAGGTATAATTCATTGGCACTGATAGGTATTCAAAATTTCTGTAAAAAGGTAGTTTCAAGATCGTTCCAATTAAGAATTGAACCAGCAGGGAGATGATTGTACCAGTAAAAGGCCTCTTCTCCTAGTGAATAAGGAAACAACCTACAGGCAACATCCTCATGAACAATTCCTCTATCTTTGAGACAGGTTTGGAAAATCCTTATATGTTCCTTTGCAGTCCTGTTTGGGTCATTAACATGGAATTTTGAACAAAAGTGCTCAGGGTTTTTGGGCATAACATTGTAGGCATGGAAAAATAAGGGAGATGGATTATTAGCAAGGAAGGCCATTGGTAAGAGTGGGGGTGGTGGTTGTGGTTGGTTAATAATAGGTTGGGGTTGTTGAATGGGAACTGCCTCAGGGATGGGTATAGCCTCAACCTAAGGATGTGAAGATGTGGACGATGCTGGTGAAGGGATGGGTGACGATGATTCTCCCCTTTCTCGAGTCCTTCTTGACATATCGGGGAACTGTAATTCCTATAAATCCTTCTCTCATGTGGTAGATCTGGTGTTTCTCCTATATCTTTCAAGAGAGATGGCATTCAAGAAATGATCCAATGTGCTCATTCAGCCCCTCCCTCTAGCGCCAATCTGTTGATGGTGTTTTATGCATAGCAACAACTTAGACATAATGCAATATTCTGTCTCTCTTGAAAGGTAATTTTCAACAAGTTACTAAAAATCACCCCAAGGTCTCTCGGGTGTCAGGTCATGACAATGCATAAACAACTCAGATAATATGTGAAATGCTGGTAATCACAATCGGACCTTACTACAAGCAAACTGTATCTTTCCAATGATAATCTTAATTCCTCAATCTAACCAGATGACAAAGAAATAGAAAAAGATAAGGGTGCAAGGATATGATAAAATCTAAACTCTTCCTAGAATGAACAATGCAAATGACGGATATCTAGAATGGACCAATCTCAAATAACCAATTCTTGCTTAACCCACAATGCAATATCACAAGAACGGTGCAATCTTCTAAGATGTATAGATTTTCAAATCACAGATATTCATCCACAATCGAACTAAGCATATATAAATATATGGTCTAGGTTGACTTCACTAGCCTACTACAATCAGATAGTTACAGGGAGTATAGACTAGAGATTGCTACAAATATTCCAAATATGAAATCACGAACATCATTCACCAAACTAATTTAATTCTCAACACTAAACCCTAAATCTTCAAGCAATTTAAAAGATGAAACAACAGGAACCATGCAAGATAAGCTAACACAAGAGATTTCACTAGGAAAACCACAATGTCTTCAATTGTATTAGATCATCAAAATGCTGCAACAATTCCACTATTCTATTTACAATACTTGCTTCAAGAACTTGACTATTACCCCTACTACAAAATGCTCTAACTCTTTTATTTAACTTGTCTCTATTATCTTCTCTCTCTAGGTCTTTACAATGAGGCAAGAATGCCCATTTATAGCAAATTCTCAAGACATGTCGGCCTAGCCAAACATTTACAAAATATATTTTGCCCCAAAACAAGTCGGCCTTATGAATTTAAAAATAAGGCACACATTAAATGTCGATACATCATCAAGGTTGGCCTAGACACATTCCCCAATGCAGCCCAGATTAACACATGCCCTATAATAATTTGGAAGCACAAATCTCAAAATCGGCATTAACTACTGCCTCCCTTGTCCTTATTCTGGGCCAACGATCCCTGAACCCTCAAAAACACTTTATCTAGCTCTATGACAGGTGGTAAGGGTAAAATCTTAAGCCGACATTCAATGGAGCCAATCTCCTCCTTTGACTGCTTAACAGTATTATTCCAATCATCCCTGTGAGATTGATACTTATCCATCACTGCCAAATAGGTTGCTGCATCATCCAGCAAGTGTCTTGTTATGAAATTTTCAGAATCTAGGGCATAGACATCATGCCACCATTCCCTTAGTTGTTCCAGGCTCAGATACTTAGGAGAAATCTTCCTCCTACCAGCCATAATCTCAAAAAAATTAATACATCCCTCATAGACACGAGTTAAATCACCATCTATTAGTTTCTTTCGCTTCTGAATCTTCCTCATGGCATTCTACCGAATCTACAAAGCCTCAAACCATTCCCAAGGCTAATTAAGTCTGGAGGAAAGAAGGATCCCATCTGCAACCAACTGATCTTTTCCATATTCCATAATTGCTTTGGATTTCTACAGCAGAAAATCGATGTCCTCCTTATCCTGGGATAGCACATATTCCAACAAGTCTTTAGCTCTGACTGCATCCTTTCCAACTGAAAGGATTTCCTTGATTGCATTGTCTCCTCTTACTTGCACATCCTTTAACCAATCCATTGCAGTTTGGGCAGAGGCTTTCATCCTTTCAATTTCAGAAATGGTTTCCTTAGGCAAGATACCAAGAGTAGTAGAGGAAGATGGGTGAAGAGATTGCATAGGTCTCATTACATCCTCCAAGCACTTCCTAAGCCTTTCATTTTCCTTCCTAAGTTCATGCTTGGTCTGAGTCTCTTTCCTTAATCTGCCAATTATCACTGCACTGTACCCTTCATACTCTTCAATATCTTGCTCTACAAAAGCTGGTCCAAGGTTAAAAGTCTGCACATTGTAATCTTTACCAGTGACTTCTTCTTTAGTTTTATCCACAGCAGGAGTGGCAATGTGGATAACTCTGTTGTTCACTTCGTCCCTTTCTATCCCTGAAACTACTTTGGCTGCCTTCTTCTTCTTACCTTTGCTGATCTTGGACAGCATCTCGTCCCAATCAAGAGGAGTGTCCTCAACAATGACTTGTTTCTTTCTGGTTATCTCCTTTTCTAACCAATTCGGGACAACAGGTTCCACCCAGATTTCCTCTATTTTTGCCTCTTCATGTTGTTCTGTTGTTTTATCCTTTTCCTTTTCAGGGAGCTACTCACCTTGATCACCTACTTCAATCTCCTCTTCTTGCACCGGCAATGGGGTTCTAACAGGAATATTCTCCTTTTCAGGTTATCCATTACCTTTATTACTCTCCGGAGAATTCTCATATTGGACTAATGGAGAAGGATGTTTTTCTACCTCTTCAACCTCAAGCTTGGCTGCTGCACCAAAGAGTTCTCCTTCCTTGAATGGCTCTATGTCTCCACTAGTTTCTTGTTCTTGATGGACTGTTTCCTGCTCAGGTACACTTGGTGAAGGGGAAGTGGTCAGAGGTTGCTCCACAGCGGGTATCTTTGGGGAAGGATCCACCTTTTGCATAGTTTCCTTAGGAGATGGAGTCCTTGATCTCCTCATATAAACTTTAGTCTTTTCTCCTGAACTCTCCACATCAACAATAGGAGTCTCATCTTTGGCAGTATCCTGACCTTTCCTCCTTGAAACCCTAGTTGTTCTTTTCTTCTTTGGCTATGGAGGAGCATCCTCTTCTTCTACTCTTTCAAATTTCTTTTCTTCAGAAGACTTGCCTATTTTCAAAGCTCGGCTTCTTTTCTTTCCCTTTGGCTTCCTTTTCGGTTCTGGCTCACTTTCTTGAGGACCCCTAATTTTTATCTTGAAGGGTGAGCTCCCTTTAGTTTTCCCTTTGGGGTCATCTTCCCTGGATTCTTCTGAAGTGGACATAGGATTGAGATTTCCCATCAAATTAAAGGTACAGGGTACCTTCTCACTTTCCAACTCCCAGACCTTATGTTTCAACCATGAAGTAGTAAATCTCATAACAGGAGCCATTAGATCCTCTAACTTAGTTTCCTCATCATCATTCCAGTTGACCTCCCCAATTGATCTATCCTTAACAGACTCATATGCATGGTCCTACACCAGATTCCCATCATCCTCTAGCTGGTCAGGGATCAACCTCACGTTATATTGCCTGATCACATCAACCGGAAGCCTAGAGTACCTTTTCTTCTTTGCTTCAAGATCATCCTTGATATTTTCCCAATAGTCTTCCAGGTCATCCTTGTGACGGTATTCTCTGGTGGCCTTCTTCTATGCTTCCCTGGTGATATCAAAGTTTGTTCTCTTAGAGTGGAAGGAGAAACCTTGAGCTGCCAATTCATCCCCTGCTGCATGTGCCGACTGGATGGAAGGGCACACCTCAGCTATACCAATTTTGAGAGGGAAATCCCCACCAAAACCCATTTTATGCTTTTCCCTTTTGACAATTGCATCAAATTCACATATTTGTCTCACAACTTCCAATAACTAAATATGATCAGTAGGGTACCTGGGTAACCTGTATGGAGCAGCCGGGCATCCGTCAATTCTAATGTAAGAGAAGGTGGGAAACTAAATGAACCATGCTCCGTATTTCTTTATCAACTCCTTCGCCCCATCTGACAATCTCACATGCTCCGCATTTTGAAGCATCCTAGTGATATGCATTATGAATGCATCATTGGCTCTTTTGTAGTTTTGATGTCCTAAGTGTAATTTCAGGTATATCTCATAGACTATATCTTGTCCAAATGTCCCTTGTGGACTCAAGCCCTTGTATGGGTAGAATCTGGCTAACACATACACCACATAGGAAGACATGGTGAACTTCTTTGTTTCTAAGACATCCCTTAATTCCCTGTCAATCCTAGCACTAATAAGTCCTGCCCAATGGTAATTGGTACCCTACTCAATCTTGTTAATCACATGAACCATCTAGCTTTCCAACACCCCAACATTCCTCAAACCTGCCACTCTGCTCAAAAAAGTGATTGCATCATATATATCTGATCTGAATTTAACCCTGTGCAATTGTTTGGGCAGTTTGGAATAGTGTGACTTTGGCTTCTCTAACCAAGAATTAATCATTTGCTTGGCTTTGGTGATCCGGGGGACATTTTTTTAGTGAAAATTGAAGTGTTCCCAATACTCCAGATTTTAGCTTCATCAGAAAGAGAACGACGTCCTGATTCCAACGCAACTTGAACAGGGCGAAAAGGACTCCATTTGTGCAAGTTACGGCCAGTCAAACTGGCTTCAGGGGCATCTAGAAGGTGAAAAAAATAATCATATCAGAAATTGACGAAATCGGCGTCATTGCGAAGAGCTCGTCGAGACGATTCCGATGGCGTTCGTTTCGTCGAAATCTGACGTCGCATGCTCAAGATACAAGCAGTCAAAGTTTTGAGTTGACTTTCTAGCTGATTGTACGGATGATGACGTCAGTAGATCCTCCGTACTGTACGGAATCAATATGGATGAATTCGGCTGAAACACGTGGCAGGTGAGTCATCGGTACGGATCAATCACAATGTGACACATGTCCAGCCGTACGGTACGGACAGCAGTCCAGTCATCAAACACGTGGCGGCTCGGTCAGCACCTGCGGCGAATGAGAGGTCAACACGTGGATGGCTTTGACAGCGACACGCAGGTGATACAGTCAGCATATACGGCGAATGGAATTTGGACACGTGGCTAAGGTCTTCGGCGGTCGGTTTGAGTTGGTTTCAACAAAAATCCTTATCCTGGCTCGAACCCGCAACCTCGGCTGGAACAACTGGGGCATTGGCCGTTATACCAAACATAGTTGCCAACTATGTGTGTAGATGCGTTTATTCTTATTGTTTAATATCAGTGGATTTGGGTATAAGGCGTGGCCGGCGGGGTTGGAACCGCCGACCACGCAGTTAACAAAATGTATATTCACTGGCACGCCACGACATATCTTCGATCATATATGGGAGTTTGTTTACTTTTGTTATAAGAATATTGACCGAACCTTAACAAAATGGCTTTTTAAGCCACAAACAATCAAAACCACCTCTAACAATCTGAACCAGAAGCCAAAATGGAGATACCAGATATCTTGTACGAGGTCATAAGGAGGTTGAGCATTTAATTTGGTGGTTAAGCCTAATTAGGCAAACTTTTTGTATAAAAGGAGGGGTATAGGCCTTTGTTTTCCAAGTCCAGGTGGAGAACGAGAGAATGCTCGGGAGATGATTATAATTGTTCCTTTACGTCGAAGTTATGCTGTGCTATCGATGTGCTTGAAGGGGATGATGTTGTCTCAATTGTAACTGATTTTGGAGTATAATTGGATCGGTCACTCCATTGGAGAGGGACCCGGAGACGTAGTCCTTAGGGACGAACTCCGTTATCAATTGTGGTTTCGTCTCTCTATTTCTTCTCTCTTTTCTTTCTTAGTTCATTATCTTGGCATTTATTTTATGTTATGTTCTTTTATTCATTTGAGCATTTAATTATGTAATCATTTATGTTAATCGTTGAAATAATTGATCTTTTACGTTACGCATTCTGTAAAAGCAATTAGTCCTAGATCCTAAATAGATCATTTGGTGGGCTCGTTCTCATAGTAGGTTCTAGCCAGGTCCATGTTCAAGGCACACACAGAAGGCAAATCCCACATGTCAAAGGCTTGAGCAATAGAAACAGGACTAAAATTTTCCAAGACTCTTCCCTCAATGCTGACAACCCTTTGTGTGTCGAATTAATACTATCGGGCACACTCTCGTATTAATTCATAGCATTAGATTGCAGGAGGGAACCCTGCCACATGAACTAATCTGAACTTCATCATTCCCTCTCTCAGGACTGACAGATCCTTCTGAGCTGTTCTCTCTTTGAATTCCTCATATCTCCATGCTCCAACATTGGTGTTCGAGACCTTAGACCATACCGAAGATATCTTGCTTTCTAGCAGCTGACTCTTGATATCCAACCTTAATCTTTCTGCCTCTGAAATGGAGGACCCCTCTGTGTCACCTTTAGATTTTCCCGCAGTAGCCTTGCTTGATTCAGCCTGTATTTGCAAAAGAACGTCATGAGTATCCAATTTTCATACATATTCCAATCAAAGGATTAGCATAAAATCATATAAAGCAATTAAGATCCATCACAAATCGCCAATCTTTGAAAATCCAGAAAAATAAAGCAATCCGGGAAAACAAGGTAAATCGGGAAAATCCGGTCAAGGCGGAATTTAGAGAAATCCGACCCAGACGGATTCTTGCTAACAAGACATCATCATCCAAATAAATCATTAGTATGGACCAAAGATTATAAGATTACCCTGAGATTCATCCATTAGCAACAAGAAATCAGCATTTAGCATTTACTCCATTACCCCTAACTTCAAGAAATTGAAAGAAGTGAAACCAGACAGGAAAACCAGAAAAGTCTGGTCAGGACAAATTTTCATGGACTGTTTGAAGTTCCGGAATTCGCTATACTCCGCGGAGTTGGCTGAAACTGGGAAAATTCGGGTGCACAGAATTTCCGCGAACATCTCGAAAACTCGACAAATGTTAACACGCGAACCATTGATCAAACGATCATGCAAACTTCTCTACTTGGATTCAAATGGTTTCAAAATCGACACCAACCAACAAGATTCATAATGTGCACAAATTCAAATTTCCAAAACCTTCAAATGACTAATCCTCATGGCGAAGCAACGATGCCCTAATTTTGACAAATAAACCTCCCACCATGAAAACCAGGGTAAGTTTGTGGTTTGAAGCACTATCCCTAAAGATTAACCTAAAGCACTCCAAGTCTTTACAAGGTAGGGGCTAGTTCAATATAGGCGCAAGATACGCAAACCATAACAGATTCATTAATCTGGGTTGAGCACCGAAAAAACCCTAACCTCGCACAATACAACAAATTACACACTTAGAGGGCAAAAATCTGACCCAGAACACCATCCAAACAGACGCACGCATCATCTAATGGATAAACACAAGAACACATGGTATGGGTGATAAAGTTCCATGAAAAGACGGGTCTAACCCTAATTCGATAAATACAAAATCATAACCAAGCATAGGCCGACCCGAAATGACCATCAATCATAGAAAAACTCAATCATGATGCAAACAAAGGGAGGAGTCAGCGATGACTTACCATGGATCAATATGGATGAGGCTCAAGCTCGAAGAGGCGACTGCAAAACAAGTGTGCCCTAGCAACGAAAATCCTGACACCAGCACCCAAACAATCCACATGCAAGCAGCTCAAGATCAACGCTCAAAGCCCAAATGAAGAATGCACTCAGACGCCCAAAGCAGAAAACAAGTTAATATTAAACTCAAAATGATGCCTCAAAGACTTTAAATCCATCCATATTCGCATCTAAGCAAAGGTACTTTGAGTATTAATGAACGACAAGACATGTCAGAGAAATCCGGAAACCCGAGCCCAAGACGGAATTTTAGAAAAAACCAAGACACGCGGAAAATCCGGATGAACACGAATTTCGTGGATATGGCAGAAACCGAGATTTAAACGAAGTTCGGGATTTTGATGCAGCCCAGGAAAATCCGCCAGAGCTGGAAAATCCCAGAGTCAAGCAGAAACCCGGATTCGGAAAATTTAGCAAGAAACGGACAATGAACCAGAGCCCGGGGAAATCCGCTAGAGCTGGAAAATCCCGGATTCAAGTCAAAACCTAGATTTTCACTGAAACCCAACTTTAACCAATCAAATCTCAAGGCAAGACCAAAGCCAGTAAGACTAACATCTCAAGACCTTAAAAAGACAAATCCAATAAAACCAAAGGTCAAAAGACATCCCGAAAAGAGGGTCCCTACTCCAAGTGGGGCGTGTGTGCAAAACTGCACAACACAACTGATAGGCTTTGATGTTACAAGACTTTTCACTGGCATTCCACTCCACCTCATCGCATACTCCAATATAGGGGTGGTGACATATCATCATCTACAAGGTGGTTTATGGGGTGGCACACACGCTTTTGTACAGCATAATAATTGTGAACAAGATTTAGGAAAATCTTGCATTATTAATAACATAAGGTGGCATCGTTGTAGCAAACTATCAACTTCTCTATCTCTTTTATCTAGCTTTTGGTGGTTGCTAATGGTGGAAAGGTCAAAATTCATTATCAAGATGTCTATGAAATCACTCATGTTCCTTGGTGCAAACCCCCCAATTCATCTGGATAGAAAGGTTAATTGGCATTCCGTGAGGTGTCTGATCAATGACTGAAATACATTATGCTTAACATTGACCACTTCACCATGGTCACAGTGAAAATGGTGTTAGGTAAAGGGCATTTGGTGAACCGTGAGATATTTCGAGTCAACACCCACATTGTCTCAAGGTTCTTGGCTTCTTTGCTTGACATCCACATGGCTAACCTGCAAAGGAGAAAGCACTTGTGTGCAAGCTCTTCAAGAAGGATTTGCTAGGTGGTCTGGAGGAGAATCTATACACTGTGATTCCTGTCTTTGGCACTTTGTGTCTATGCAATTTGGCTCTGTTGAAGTTTCCTGGTGAAGCCATCAAATATTACCCTCTCTTGCTTGACTTAAAGGGCATGGCTTTGGTTAGTCATGGGAAATTGGTGGCTTATAGGGTAAATTACCTTAAGAAGTCATTTTTGTTGGGGCTCATGAGTAATTTCGATTGGGTTCTAGGGTTCAAGACCTTTTCCAAAGCAAACAGGTTTATGTAAGCTCTATGGTTGGTGGTTTGTTTGACTTATGAATGAATGCCAAATTTTAGGTCTGTGGCAATTTGATAGTATAATGTTGGGTATATAGTTTAGTTCGGCTTATAGCCTGGTATATATTTTGGGGTGTATGGTTTGGTCTACAATTTTGTAATCTGTTTTGGAAGGTTAGGGGCCAATTTGTTTCAAACATTGATGTCTAGTTTTGGGGGTTCTTGTTGTGTAGACATTTTGTAACCCTTTTTCACATCAATACAATCTAATCTTATATACAAAAAAAAATATTAATATGCTATAAAAATATTATACAATATATTATATTATTATATATTTTATTATATTATTATGTATATTTTTATAATAATATTAATATTAATATGTTGAGTCAACATATATCAAATATTAAGTATAATTTATGGTGTCGCACATGGCACAGAGTGGTGAAATTCGACAGGAAGGCGAAAGCTCTCAGGATGGAAATGGTTCAGCTAGGGAATCTTGCCGAGAGGATGGCACCCAAGGGTCTGGTAAATTTTGCTCCATTGATCTATCAACGGAGGCCAGGGTGGAATTCACCATGCTGGAGGATCTGGCGGTCATTTGTTGATTCATTGGAAAGAGGATGGCAAGAGAAAAAATTAGGGTTTGGATCTCCAAGAATTGGAAGGCTCATGAAATAGTGAAATTTCTGCCAAACAGTTTCTTTGTGGTCCTTTTTCTCTCCTCTGAAGAATGCAATAGGGTGTTGCAAGAAGATCTTTGGATGATGGAAGATTTTCCTCTCTACATACAGAGATGGCAACACAATTTCAACCCGGTAAGATTGAAACCCTATGACCACCCAGTTTGGATTTGCCTCTATAATTTACCAATAGAGTATTGGTCAGAAGATAGCCTTATGAAGATCAGTAGATCACTGGGCATCCTAGTTGAGCTGGACAGTGAGTTATTGCAAGGGGATTCTTATCTTTACGCACACCTAAAAATTGTTACGATTGATAGTCTGCTCGATGTAATTAGTCTTTGTGTCAATGGGGTTCTTTGGGAGCAAAGAATCAAGATCGAGGAGGAAAAAATGTTCTGCTTGAGGTGTAGAAAGTGGGATCACAAAGAGGAAACATGCAATGTGAAATCAAAAACTAGTAAGGTTTGGTTCCAAAAAAACTATGAGGTAGCAAAGAAAGCGCCTCTACACTCTACGAATGGTATCTCTTGTGTGGCTGAGGGTGTTGCTTCTTGCCCTTCGCCCCCTCACAAGGGGAAGGCTAAGAGCATTCCAACACCTGTAAACAACAGTCGGGGTCCTTCTACAGAGAGGGCATCAAAGGACAAAGATCAGGTAGAAAAAAAGAAATTAGGGGTTGAAGCTCCTCTTATTATGACCAATCATCCTTGGCATGTGTTGTCTGGGGATAATCAGAGCCAAGTGGTTCACACAGAGAAAGTGCAGGAGGAAGGAGTGAAACCTGATTTGGGAAAGAAAAATCAAGAAGTCATCACTGCTATGGAGGATTGGGATTCAAAGGATGATTCCTCTGGTGAAGATGATCTAGGGATGATAGATCTAAAGCACCTTAGCCAATCGGCTGTCAGGCTGCTTGGGCGGTCTAGGAAAGGGAAAGGTAGAAAATCCAATAGATAGAAAAGGGAGGATGTTGCGGTTGATCTTGGTCTAAAAAAAATTAAAAAATTCTTTCCACATTCCAAGGGATATGTGTCCTCCCTTGGAAGACAATGAGGATCCTTAGCTGGAGTTTCAAGGGCCTTTCACCCCTGACATTGGACGCTTGGCCAAGCATCACTGTTAACTGAGATCGCTTGTTTTGCAGAGAAGCATGATTAGTTTGCTATTTTATGACTCTTTCAAGGATGTGTGGAGGTCTACTGGTGATTTGGGGATCTGAGGGTATCCCATTAACTAGAAGCGCTGGGGTCGATTGGTGGCTTGGGGATCACTTGGTCTCTCATCTTTATGGATATTTCAATAGGGAAGCAATGTTGAATTGCTTTTGGTGCAATGTCAGGAGCTTGCTGTTGAATTTGGAACTTACCCTACTCATCATCTTTGGCCTCTTAAAACCTGTGGCCAGACCGCTTGTGAGGAATAGCATTGGCTCCTGATTGAAATTATTGATCAACAACACACTATTATGAGTGGAGTTTCCTCTGCGCCTCTGGTCCTAATTGGTATGGATGGTGGATTATTCAAAACCATTGGTGATCCCTAAAATCACACCCAATCCAAGCGTGGGCAAGGTCCCACAAGGAATGATTGGTTCATTTTCTTGGTAAAGCCTAGAAAGTAGACAATTTTTCTTGCGTGTACAACAAAATATCTGTTTATGATCAACCAAGCTTGAGGTATCGGAGGTGAGCTGAATAGCTTAGAACTAGACAAGGGATTCGGGGGATACAAGAAAAAAGACAAACCCACGGATGCAATGGATATGGTGGTGCCGGTTCAGAATGGTGGGGATGAGGTACCCCTAATGTGGCCTCACTGGTTCATAGCTCCAGTCAAAAGCGTTTTGGGTACTACACCCCATGCAATGTTTACCAATCAAAAAAAAAAACATATATGAAAAATTTAGAAAAGAAAAGCTCTCCAAAACGGATATTCTTTTTGGAGAGATTTTAATAATAAAAAAATATTTCTGAAATGGATATTTGTTTTGAAGAACTATAAGTAAAAAAAACAATTTTTATGCATTGTTATTGTCAAACTTCACTAATTGAGGCACGAGCAAGGTGTTGAAAATGGATATCTGAGTCAAACTAATATCTGTTTTTTGTTGTTTGATACAAATTTATCAATTTTCCTTCCAATTTTAGCATTAGAGAGTGAGTCGTCATTTTTTTATATTTTTTATTATTTT
This sequence comes from Sequoia sempervirens, assembly GCA_007258455.2. Classification (NCBI taxonomy): domain Eukaryota; kingdom Viridiplantae; phylum Streptophyta; class Pinopsida; order Cupressales; family Cupressaceae; genus Sequoia; species Sequoia sempervirens. Next base: position 97,625 of record VDFB02350237.1, read on the forward strand.
AAATTATTTTTTCTTATTTGTCGGCATATAGAGAAGGATTTTTTTATAGATTTTAGTAATTAATTTAAAATTATGCTAGTTTTAAATTTTTAATTTTAAATAGGGTTTAAATGGAAAAAGAAATTGATATAGAAAACTCTCCACCAAAACCTCTACCAAATCCTCCTTCAATTCAATTTTTAATTGAGATAAATGTGACTAAATTGAGGAACATTGCTGAGAGATACTATCACCACCCTCATTTGTATTCAATAACACCTGATATAGAGGCCATAATAAGTCATGTTCAAGACATCACAAGGCTACATACTTCATTTTAGTAGTGGAGAGACACGAAGATGTTGGAATATGGTAATGGTTTGAGCTATGATGAGGTTACTCTTTGGAGGTTTCAATGGGAAAACCAAGGAGCCTTTCACCTTGATATGGACATGAGTTCACAATGAAACTATAGAGGATATTGTTCTTGGAGTGAGTCATGATGACTTGGGTATCTTGGAGGAGTATTATCATTCCCCACTCTTGGTCTACTCAGTAGTTTGTCATCTGAGAGGTGTTGGTATGTGGAGTCTAATTAGACTTGGTGTTAACATTTTGGTCACTTTTCCTGGCATGTTTTCCACCTAAATTAATTAATGGGAGAGTGCAGGGGGAAAATCCCCTCTTGCAAGGTTTGGGGGGACCATTCCCCCAGCAAGGGCCTAGGGGCAGAGCTCACGATGGGGGTCTAAGGGTAGCACCCCCAAAGCAAAAAATTCCTATTTTATTAAAGGAAATTCGCTACATATTTGTATTATATTTTAGTTTGAAAACCAACTCATAATTTCTCAAAATTTAAAAGTTTTTGTAATTTTTGTGGCTTAGAATTCCCATGGTTGCATGAACTAGAAATGAACAGTCATGACATATGTTACTCACAACAAAGAATACTTGCAAAGTTTTGAATGAACAACGTGTGGATGAAGGTGAATTGTCATGGTTTGGTGATGGTAACATGCAACACATTGCGTGGGAAATTTGAACAATGAAATCATGAAAGTTTAAGTTGCATGTTGTAGAAATTTTCTATAGGATATTGTAACTTGTAATTTGCTAGAAATTGAATAAATAAATGGATTGTTGTTTGTCAGTGTATCCCAAGAAAAGGGTGAACCATGTTAATTCTTATCTCATTTTTTTATTATCAATTTTATTCTTCTATTCATGTATTTAAATATACATATAATTGATATTTTCAACTCCTCATTCCTCCTACAATTCCTAATAAGAGGTATTTCCCCATTATTATTTTTAGATGCATTATTTTTTATGCTATCTTATCATGGATATGGATTTTGAGCGATGGATAATTAGTTCTAGAGGGTCCATTTTGAGGAATGTTTAGGATGGTTTTCTCCTTGTGCATATGAGTTTATTTGTGCTATCATCCATTGATGAAGAGTTTTAGGAGATGTTTATTGGGTTGATTTCCTTGTTTTGGGAAATAATATTTTGAGTTTGATCTTCTTTGTTAGAGAGGCTTACATCCTGTGTTGGTTTTACATGATACATATGTGTTTTTTTATCTATGAGATTGAACGATTAAACGATTGGGTGTTGTTGAGGATTTTCATCTAGGTTTGTAAGGAGAACATAATTGACACATCATAGCACCTTGAGGTGTTGGTAGAAGGATATGATATGATTTATAGTTTTCTCTCTTTGTTCTATAAATAATTCTTGGAGGTTCATTTTCATATAATTTGGGATAGCTATGGTGACATGTTGTGAGAGAGTATGTAGCTATTTGTGTTGTATGTGTGCATCATTGTGATTGTTCTTGGTATTATATGGTTTTAATTATTTGTCAATATTGGTTAGAGTTTTGATTGGTAAACTTGATATGCCACAATTTATTTTCAAACTTGACATTACCCATACAGTGGAAGTTCTTGGATATCTATACTCTTCACTTATAGGTTTTATACAAGGAGATTGTGATTGTGACTTATGGGTTGCATATGTTGTTGGCGTGAGTTTATTGATGTTGTTGATATCTAGGAGGAATGGATGGTTGGATGTATTATCATATTTTTTGGACGTTATTTCTAGTCATGTGGGTTTTTACCTTTGACAACATCTTAAATCCTTTCTTATCACTTGGAATTGATTCTTGTTTTCTTTGGATTGGTGTATTTTCACCATGGCTTGTTCCTTTTCTTCCATAGGTTTCATGTTGGAGGATGAGAGGATTTCTTGCTTGAGATGGTGGTAACCTTTACTTTATTGCAAGTATCTTGATGGAGCACAAGATCATGTTGGAGATTCATGTGGTTTCATGTATGGCTATGATGATGTATTTCATCAAGATTGACCCTTATGCAATGTATATAATGTAAGAAAATGTACATTAGAATAATAGAGAAAAATAATAAGCATAGATCTAACACATTATTTACATGGAAAACCTAGTAAAATTATACTAGGAAAAAACCACAAGCAAAGATCTTTCATATTTTAATTCTCAAGAAATTTGCATTTACAAAAACCTTCAAAAGTTATAAAAAAAATGACTTCAACAAAGTATAAGAAATATAACTTACACAGTCCTTGTCGAACAAAACTTTCTAAAAATAGAAAGTGTGACTCATACAACTACATGTCGAACATTTGTCAAAACTAAAAAAATAAATGGTTCTAAAAGATTTTTTTTGGATTTGTTAGAAACACCTTTGGTGTTAAATCCTTTGGCGTCCAATGGGGCTATGACAGCCCCCCTGAGACACCTCATCACATCAACCTTTGGTAGAATATTACAACCTTCAGTTGTATAGTAGGACTTTGGTTGCATTGGACGTGTACTTGAAGCACTAGCTAGATATCAATGTTAATTATTCTTCACTTCTAGAATAGCAATAAAATTGACTTCATATTCCAAAAATCTCCCACTTGAAGTCAAATTCCTCTCTTGTGAATAAATCATTATACTAAAATACCAATACCTATGTTATCAATCATCAAGTAAAATACAAGCCTGGAGAATTTTTGTACCAAATGAACTTCTCTCTACCAATGGACTTTGTCAAAATATATGTTGGGTTTATATCAGTGTGTATCTTGGCCAAAGATATTGTTTCTCCTTTCCTTTCCTCATGCAGAAAGTGATATTGAATATCAATATACTTTGTTTTGTCATATGATATGTTGAGTTCTGTTCTAAGTGTAAAGCACTTTGGCTGTCACAATGCAACACCATGTTGTATTGCTTTACTTGCAATTCACCCAAAATTCTATGAAGCCAAATTGCCTCCTTGCTAGCTTGTGTTGCTGCCATATATTCAACTTCAATAGTAGACAATTCCACCACTGTCTACAACTTTGATACCTAGCCAATTGCACCTCCAACTAAGGAGAAAATGTAACTTGTAGTGGAATTTCTCTTATCTTCATCTCCACCAAAATTTGCATCCACATGCCCATTAATCTAAAGACTACTCCCACTGTAACATATAGCAGCATCAGAAGTGCCTCTTAAATACTTGAAAATCCACTTCATAGTCGTCAAATGTTTAGTACCTAGATTTTCCATGTAATGACTGACTAGAATAACAATAAAAATGACTTCATATTTCAACATACAAGTGGGACAATGTTAGGAATAGGTCTTGTACACCTTGTATAACATGGATTAATTTGATTATGTAAATTCAATAAATATTTAGTGTGGTGCATCTAGGAGTTTTGTTTAGCCACATTAGATATTTATTTGGGGCCACTTCTAAAGTTTTATGTAACATTGAGTTAGTTATTTTATGAGTGGGAGACATAGAACAATTAATTGGGAAATTTTTAATATTTGTATAAAAAATTAATTGAGGGGTCAATGAATTTGTGTACTCATGGTTTTGAGGCACATGGTTTTATCTTACCACTTGGTTGCATATGTGTGAGCTTGAGTCTCTAAAAACAAGCATTTTTTTAGTTGTTAAGGTTGGTTGGGTGAGTGAGCTATCATTATATTGAGTCTTCTTTTAAGGAGTGCATAGGTGAAACATGGCATGAGATGTATGGATTCATGCTTGGACACATGGAGGATGAATAGGAGAGGCCTAATGCTTCAAAAGTATTCATTATAACTCTATAAGTGCATCTATTGATCTACCATTGAATAATAGATGGAGTATTAATGCTTTTGGAGGATACGTTTTTCCCTTTTGAGGGTTTTCACAAAGTACAACTTGCGCTATCTTGTGGCTTGTCTATTTGATCTATGTATTTGGTTATTCTATAATCTTGTATGCATCCTTTTCTCTCATGGGGTTATGTAGGAAATGAATTTAATATTTTGGGTATTATATTCATTTATTTCCTAACAAATAGTACTTATAGAAATTATTTATAATCATGTAGTTCACCTTTTGAGTATAGATAACTACTTGTACCAATATAAATATAAATATAACTACTTGTATCAAGTAGTAAATGAGATATATGGGGGTTTTTCCATTTAACTACTTGTATATATGGTTGCAAGCTTGGATTAACCTTTAGCCTCTTTATTTGGATAAAATTTTATTGATATTTTTTCTAGATGCATTAGGATTTGGTTAAGGATGGGAGGATGGTATAAAAATATCAACATATCTAGATGAGGTATCACTATTTAATAATCTTGACCTTCATCCTCATCATAGAAACTAGGTCTACTAGTATAAGAGGAACCACATGAATTTAAATTGGTCCCTAGAATACAACAACACGTATGGAGGGACAAACCTTGAGTTCTAGACCACTTGAAATTGGATCACAACATATTGATGACTCAAGTGGAGATGATCAGACTTCGAGGGAGATAGATCACTTGGAGGAGAGTGACATCATAGACCTTGATATTGCTATCAAACACTTTGATGATATTCCCATCATGACACTCACCCCTTCTGACCTTGGCCAATCTAATGATTCCTTGCCATTGATACACCCCAAACTGATTGAATGGGACCAATTTGAGTTGATTGATTTACCCACCTTTCTGAATGATGATGCCATTATAAACTTCCTTTGTTCTGATAACCCTAAAATGTGTTCCATCATCGAATCTCATAGTAGGGCTTTAGACAAGGGGAGTGCCAAATCTCTCAACTACTAAACAACAAATGTCAAAAATGGATCTAATGGTGAAAACCATTCAATGGCAACATTAGATCAAGAAAAAATCAAAATAAATAGCACATTTGATGGTGAAAACCTCTTTGAGGCACCAAAAGATAGGATATTTGACACTCTTCCAGAGTAATATCAAGAGAGGCCTTCAGTGCTGATTGAACCAAGACATTCCATCAACATTGGTACAAATGAAATAGTGAGGACTTTACATCTAGCGACATTGATGACAAAGCAAGAAGAGCCAAACTTCACTAAGTTCTGTGAAGAAAGGAAAATAAAATTTGCATGGTCTTACGCTGACATGCTCAATATAGATCCAAAACTCATAATGCATCATTTATCACTACCACTTGGAATAAAACTAGTCAAGCAAAAGTTGAGAAAAATGCATCCTCATATCACCCTTTTGGTAAAAGTTGAATTGAACAAACTGTTAGATGTGGGATTTATCAGACCTATTGACTATGTTGAGTGAATATCAAACTTTGTGCCAGTTTCAAAACTAGATAAAAGCATCAGGATATGCACAGATTTCAGGGATCTCAATAAGGCTTGCCTGGAAGACGATTTTCCTCTACCTAACATTGACATCATTGTAGACTTGACTGGTGGGCATGAAATGTTATCACTTATTGATGGATTTTCAAGTTACAATCAGAAAAATTGCACCTAAAGATCAAGAAAAAACAACCTTCACATGTCCTTGGGGCACTTTTTGTTGGAATGTAATGCCTTTTGGGTTGAAAAATGCTGGAGCCACATATTAAAGAGCGATGACCACCAAATTCCATGGCATGATGCACACTTTTATGGAGGATTGTGTAGATGATTTACTAGAAAATTCATTCACTAGGGAAGGACATTTGGAAATTTTGGACAAGATCTTCACTAGATTGGAGAAATTCAATGTGACGTTAAATCCCAAGAAATGTGTATTTGGTGTAACATCAGATAAACTTTTGGGATACATTATGTCAGCCAAAGGCATTGAGGTAGATCCTGTGAAGGTCAAAGCTATCACAGAGATTCCTCCTACAAATATTAGTTCCCTCAGGTCAATACAGGGACGGTTTCAATCCATCAGGAGGTTCATCGCACAACTAGCCAATAAAACTCATCCTTTCAATCATTTATTAAACAAGAACATCTCTTTCAAGTGGGATGTGAAATGTGAAGCCATCTTGAATCAACTCAAGTAGTATCTAATGTCACCACCCATATTAGTATCACCAATCGAAGGAAAACCATTGCTACTCTACATTGCAACAACGAAGATATCTTTGGGTGCTTTATTGGCACAAAGAAGATTCTGCAGGAAAGGAAAGGGCAATCTATTAGATTAGCAGGACCTTGAATGGTTATGAGATCAATTACACCTTTATTGAAAAATCTTGTCTTGCAATAGTATTTTCTACTCAACAGCTAAGACATTACATGTTGACTCACACTATCAAACTCATAGCCAAAATTGATCCACTAAAATATTTACTTAGCAAAGCTACCTTGACAAGAAGATTAGCCAAATGGGTAATGATGTTAAGTGAGTTTGATATCTAGTATGTGGACATGAAAGAAATCAAAGGTCAAGTCATAGTAGATCAACTAGCAGAAGCACCATTACAAGATGATCATCCAATGAGAATTAAATTTCCAAATGTTGATATCCTAACCATATCAACACAACAATGGCTATTATATTTTGATGGCTCTTACACACAACATGGACCAGGTGCAAGAATCTTATTTATCACACCTCAAGGACATACCATTCCAAAATAATATAGGTTAATGTTTCCATGCACCAACAACATAGCTAAATATGAAGCATTAATCATTGGAATCAAAGTGGCAATTGAATGGAAGATCACAAAGTTACATGTCTATGGTGATTCTCAATTGGTCATTAATTAGGTGAATGATGACTACCAGAGAAAGGATGATAAACTAATGTCGTATAAAAGAATGGTTGATGATTTCAAAAAGTACTTTGTTGAGATCAAATTTGAGCAGATTCCAAGAGGTGACAACAAATTTGTTGATGCTATGGTGACCATTGCTTCTTTCTTATAGATTCCTGAAAAGCGAGCCTGTTATGAATTCATGGTGGAACAATTGTTTAATCCTGCCTATGATAATCCTGAATCCTAAGTCATATACCATTTGGCCAAAGTGAATGCTTCTATCTAAGGAAAAATCTACACCTATCTCAAGGACAATACCCTCCCACTTGATTTATCTTGAAACCAAAAATGAAACTTTATCCGACAAGCAACTCAACATACCTTGATAGCTGATGTACTTTATCAACGAGGTCTTGATGGCACTCTCCTTTAGTGTCTTCAATGTAACAAAGTTGACACTGCATTACATGAGGTTCATTATAGTATTTGTGGAACACATTCAAGTGGCCTAACTTTAGCTAAGAAACTCCTAAGTTTGGGGTCTTACTAGCTGAATATGGAGGAGTCTTTTCAACATGTCAAAAGATGCCAAAAATGTAAAATTCACGAAAACCTAATACATGCACTAGCACAAGAGTTGCAACTATTCGCATCAACATGGCCTTTCTATCAGTGGGGACTGGATCTTGTAGGGAAATTTAATCCATCTTCATCTAATGGACACAATTTTATCATCATAGCCACGGAATACTTCATGAAGTGTATTGAAGTTGTTCCCCTAACCACCATCTTCGGAAAAAAAATTGCTGAATTACATCATCTATCGGTATGGCATGATCCCTCAATCCATTATCAATAATAACAACAGACCTTTCGAGAATCAAGATGTCCAAGAACTTTGTGAGAGGTTTCATATCCAACATCGGTTTTGGGCGGGTGCATGGAGATGGGTAGCAAATTTGTGGCCACTTTCAAAAAAAAGTTTTGAAAAGATATAACACGAACGCGCTATAACGCAAGTGTGTTATAATGCGCTTGCGTTATGGCTTTGTGTGCCAAGCTTGAGGCTCGGCCACAATGAGCCCATAACATGAGCGCATTATAACACGCTCGTGTTATGGATTTGTGTCCCGAGCGTGAGGCTCGGCCACAACAATCCCATAACACAAGTGGGTTATAATGCACTCGCGTTATTACATGTTTAAAGAAAAAAAATGAAACTCATTCATTCTTGTTAAAATGTTTATGTCTATAATTCTTCAAAATGCGCTCACGTTATGAGAAAGTTGTTTTTTTATAGATTTATTTTGTCTCTTTGTCTATACTCACTCCCACTCTC
>VDFB02350238.1:0-16400 GCA_007258455.2 Sequoia sempervirens
ATTCAAGATAAATGATAAGATAAATAAGCCATAAAGTCAAAAAGCCAGTAAAATGTTTGCCAAGACATGATTTGTTTGTTTGATTTGTTTGATTGATAGAGCCGGATTGCAGGAGATACACATACCAGATAAGACTTTGAGTCTGGTTTCGATGTTATGACTATCTGTATAAGGCATGACAAAGCCTGGTTTCAAAAAGACATGTATTGTATAAGACGTTGAGTCAGATTTCGTTGATGTGATAACCTGTGTAAGGCTATGTTTGACCTTGTCAATTATGCAGGAAGGACTCATCCTGAATAAGACATAGGTTGATTGTTTTGATAACATCTGTTTCCAAGAAGGACACATCCTGTAGCAGACTTTAGGTTGATCTGTTTGAATTGTTTTGTTTGGCGAGTTGTTTGATATGACTTAGAGACATTGTTGACCTGTTCACCAGAGTAATGCATGACTTGATATGACATGTAGACAATTGACTGTGTGTGATGACAAACCCTAAAGGACTAACCTAGTGCGGCCTCGGGGGCTCATCGTGTGATGGCCTTGCCTACGTTGTACACGCAGAGACCTCATAGTTCGACTTGACTGTGACCGACAAGACTGACTACAAATAGGAGATGTGTGTGAAAGTGAATGTGATGAACCCTAATGGACTGACCTAGTGCGGCCTCGGGGGCCCATCGATTGATGGCCTTGCCTACGTTGTACACGCAGAGACCTCGTAGTTCGACATGACCAATGACCTTGTCATATAGACATGTGGATTGACTCATGAATTTATACAGACAAACCTAAACTGACTGACCTAATGCCTCGGGGGCACATTGGCAGATGGCCTTGCCTACGTCCAGTCGCAGAGGCAACGTAGTTCGACAAATGACAAAAACTGACAAGTGCGACTAATTCTGACTTTGTTTTTTTGGATTTTTGAAGTTTTTCGACGTTTTTGTGTTTTCTCAGGTCATTTTGTGATTTTGTGGATTTTTCTATGGTTTTACGTCTTCAACACAGCCAATGTAAGAACCAATATGACACATGTCAAGTGTTTTCCCCTAGTCGAGTATAAGACCAATTGATAATGAATAGGGTAAAACGGGGGATATGAAATGCTCTCGATGTCAATTGTTCCAAGTTATGGGAAAGAGTACCACTTATTAGGAATGATATATACAAGCAATGAATAGGAAAGATAAGGGATATGTATAGGGATAGGTATTATGTACAGGGTAGTGGACTATGTATAGGGAAGTGATTCCTACAAGCAACCAAACAAACATGCACAAGAATCCAAGGACAACCATGATCTTGCAAAGCTGAAAACCAATTGATAGGTGATGAGGATGGTGACAATGTTGTTTGACGTAGGAAGGACACATCCCAAAACAACATGAGGATGATGATAATGTGACTAAAGGATCAAGGTTTGCAGCCATGCTAGAAACAAAGCCAATGAATGTTTTGAATGATGCACTAGAATGCATAGAAAGATTATATGGATTGGGCTTGTTGCATTTGGAATGACTTTTCAAGATTGGATGGGATGATGGAAGATCCTTAGACCATTGACAAGGGAAAAACCAAGGCATGCAATAGGTATTGCGTATAAGGATAACTCATTTGGAAAAATGCTATGAAGGCTATGACATGATATTTCGTCGATAGTGTATGACCAAAGGATAGACATGTCAAGAGTTTTTCCAAAGCATGATTTATGTTTGTACCCATCCTTATCAAGATAAAAGTAGTTGGGAAAATGGACATGAGAGGTAGGGCTAAGACGGATAGATGGAAATGTCATACGAAGGGTATGGGAGATGAGACAACTTGCCCCCAAGTGTAATAGTCCACATAGATAATGGCTTACACATGACGCCTGTTTGCTAGGTTTTCATCATGGTACTTATCCAAAGTGCCATAAGAATGGTTTTCACTATTGGACGGAATTTTTCTCTTGACTTTTTTTTTTCTTTTTGGTGTCACCAAGATGCCTGTTTGCCAGGTTTTCATCAAAGTGAATTTCTTTCTTTTTTTCTTTTTTTCTTTTTTTTTTCTGGATGGCCTTGATGCTTCAGATGATCACTGATTGTGCTGAATCCATTGATGGTGTTGATGTAGAGACCGGTGCCATGATATGCCAATAATGACCTTGATGAAGTAGTTGCCTTGTCAGGATCATAGCACTTGCATACAATTGATTGATGTCATTGTGATCCTTGTTGACACTAGAGTTGGCCTTATCAAAATACGCACATCGCGATAGAGTGTCATGGGAGTCCTTACAATAAAGAGTTGCTGCCACAATATGATGGATTTGTGACGTAGGATTTTTAGACTTTAGGCGAGATGTAGGATAATGATGGATGATGGTAGACACATTTGGCAATTTAGATGTAGGAATTTTCATTTTCCAAACTTGGGGTGATGGATGATGAAGACTGGGTTTCAAATTGGGATAAGTTTTGGAACCATGACTTTTATATGCCTTGTATGATGACCATTTTGAAGGAGGTGGACATTTATTATATGTGGGAGTCCTCTTTTCTTGTGGCTCCACATTTTGATTGACTTTTGCTTTTGAACTATTTTCTTTGCTTGATCCATTTTTCTTTGGGATCCATTTTGACTTTATTTGTCCACTTGGATTTTTGATTGATTGAATGGCCTTTGATATTTGATTTTGAACTTTGAATTTGTAAGACTTTGGTTTTTGTTGGTTCCAAATGGAAGGTTTATTCATGTTGGAATGACAATTTATGGTATGGATGGAAGGAGTTTTGGCAACAACCTTATGATAAGAACTACTCATGGCCTCCATTTTGATGTTTGTATAAGATAAAGTTGCCCCCAATATCGAGGAGGTACCATGAACATCATTAGATTTGCTGACTGAAGGATAACCAAGACCTTGATGCCTAGGATTTTCTTGATACTGTATTGGTTCTAGAATTCCTTGCTCATGTATGCCTAGTCCTTTTCCTTGATACTGCATGCTCTGACAAATTTTGTTTGCGATGGGGTATTTTTCATTTTGGAAGCAAGATGCTAACCCATCATTGTGTTTGTGGAAACTGTTACTTGGAATCTTCTCCTCTACAAGAAAGCCTGATTTGATAAAAGTGGATGATCCTAGTTGATAGGATCTCTTAGCTTCATTGACATGTTGGATATCTTTGGTGTAATTTTGTGACATATCAGATTCAGAGGATTCTACTGGTGCTTCCAAGTCGATGTCAAAGCCATCTTTATGGTCATTGTCATAGAGTCCAATGAACTCAGCTATAGCTTGATCATTTGCAAATATGTCTAGAGTAGGAGACTCTCGTTCTAGAGGAATATCATCTATGTTTTCAAAGGAGGCAAGTGTCTCATTTTGGGAAATGGATGCATTTGGTACTTGGATAGGGTCGTCTTCAAATGTTTGATCATGAATGGCATAAAGGTCAAGGAGTGGATCATTTTGGACTTCTTGCTCAATAGTAGTGTCTTGATCAAAGACGGGTTTGTCTTGAATGATATGATTGGGAATGAAATCTTGATCAAGGATAGGTGTATTTTGGATGCCATGATTATCTAGAAGGACTTCTTGGATGGACTTAAAGATAGGGTCGTGGGATAGACTACTTTGATCTTGACATGAAGGTGAAGCCATGAAGTCATGCTTTGGACTTTCCATTTGACATGTATCCTCAAGTTTAGTAGATGGGATGTGACTTTGGAGACCATGAATAGATGTATTTTCATGACTAAATGTAGATTGAGATGGAGTGGCATGGAAGGGATTAGTGGATGAAGGACTAGGAAAGGACATGGAGGCATGGAAGGAATTAGTGGATGAAGGACTAGGGTAGGACATGGAGGCTTGGAAGGGATTAGTGGAAGGTTGGTTTCCCTTGTCAAGGTTAGGATAAGGGGGATAAGTGGATGTTTGTTGTGGATTCATGGAATGGATTATGCTAAGGGACTCTTGATAATGAGGGTAGATGGATGGAGGACTAGGACTTATGGATTGTTGGTAGGAATGATATGTGGGTAGTTGACCATGGGTTGATGTTGATTGGCATTTGGATTGGATATATTGTCTTTTGAAGTCTATGGCTTGTTGGAATTGACCATTATGGAGTAACTGGTATTCAACTTGACTAGCACACATATCAAGGTAAATTGCAGACATGGTGGTGAGGTTATGATGAAAGATGGAGTATGACTAAGGTATGTGATATGAGGGCTAAGGTATGACAATGCAAAGAGTGACTTAAGTCTAAGGTATGCAACCTAAGCTATGTTTTTGGGATTTTTTGAATGCAAAATAAGGAATGTTCTAAGATGAGACTAGTCTAGACTCTAAAAGGTGCAAAATTCTAAGTAAGACCCTAAAGTGATCAGTTCAATAAACCCAAGGTGAAGGGACCAACTACCTAAAGTCAAACCAAGGTGTCAATTTAGTTAAGCCAAGGAACCAATATAGGATGAGGATCAAAGACAAGTTGAGTTTCCTAACTAGACTGATGAGCTAGGAAGACTCTCTGTAGGACAAAGTATAAGATGATAGGACTGGGTTCAATGACAAATTTTGTTGACACTATGACTTTTCTAGAGTATAGGTGGTGGACTACTCCTAAAGTTTGTAAAAGTGACCTTTCTAGAAGTCTAATGCAAAGTGATATGTATCCTAAGATGAAACTAAACTCTAACTGAAGACAACTATGGTAATGACTAAATGAACCTAAAGGATGCAAAATTGAGCAAATCGTTTCAGGTTTTCGTTTCAAAGACTGTTTGTGTGAAGACCACTGAAACTGGTATAATCGTGTTGACTAGACAGTGACTGTAAATTTTGGTTTTCTGGTAATTAGATAGATGCGTCGTTTAATTTTCAGTTGCGGCTCAAAATCAATAGTTGCGGTTCAAACTGACAGATGCGACTCAAATTTACAGTTGCGACTCAAAATAAAATGCATGCAGTTTCCCGAAAGCAGACGCGAGCCAAACTGACAGATGCGACTCAAAATAAAACACATGTGGTTTCCCGAAAGCAGACGCGAGCCAAACTGACAAATGCAACTCAAGATTAACAGATGCGACTTAGGATTCACAATTGCGACTCAAAAATAACAGATGCGACTCTCTATGAATTTTCAGTGACATGAAATTTAAATTGACTCCCTTTTCCGTGATCAAATTCTGACAATCAAAAACAATCGTAAGACAAAGTGTTTTCAGTTTCAATTTTGGACTCAAAGAACATTTAAAGTGATAACAGACAAGCACATCCTAATAGGCCAAAGGCCTAGGGTTTGTATACTTGGTATAGCCCACCTATTATACCCCGGATTGGTGATGAACACTTTTCCTTCTCGAGAGCAGATAGCTTAGGAATTTGGTGGCATTGGCTCCCCTCCACGGCTCATTAACGTCTTTCGAGCACACCAATTCTGAATTCTTTAGGCAATGACCTCCCAAGAACTGCTATCTCTACTCAAGGGGATCAGTAGTGAGTATCTTCGGGCATGATACTGTACCCTGCACTGATACCAAGCAACGACCACAAATAGGTTGGTCTCTACAATAAAGGGTATTTAATTCGGGCATTCTGTTCGTGGGGTGTGATCCATATAGCGTGAGTCCCCTTTCGGATCCATCTCGTCGGAACCACACTCGTGATTCTTGGGGTTTCCCCAAGAACCCACTTTTATATACCGGTTGGAAGTCCCTTAGGTTCAGGGTGCTACCGGTCTGAGTCGTCCTAGGGTGAGTACTTTTTCCCACCAGAACAGGCCCAAGTTCTAGAGTTGGTAACCATTTCTCTTACACCCAGGATCACACGGATGTGCAAGGGGAGAGGATACTTCGATATACCAAATCGTAAGGGTAACCAGACTTGTGCTTTCGCACCAAACACAGTAGACACTTGTTAATTTTAACCAAATGAAATATTTGCTACACTACCAAACAATCTGTTTCAAAATTTAACTAGGGTCTTCGACAAGCGTCCTGCAGAAGATATCATTAGTAATTTTCAATTTTGTCTTCATCAATCGTCTTGCAAAAGCTTGTTAACTCCGAATGGCCACATGCTGAAAATCAAATATCAGTAACAGAAAAATCAATTGAAAATTCTAGATTGCCGAAAGCAGAAATAAAGTTTTTACCAGTCAATTATGTCGTTTCGTTACCAGTCAGATGCGTCGTTTATTTTTCAGTTGCAGCTTGGGACACCAGTTGTGGTTTAGGAATTGTCAGATGTGTCATTTATCTGTCAGATGTGGTTCATAAAACCAATTGCGGTGTAGAAACTTCACATGCAGTTCATAAAAGTCAATTGCGGTGCAGAAACTTCACATGCGTCGTTCTGTACGAAAATTTGCAAAAAAAAAAATTAAAAGATCTACAGATTCGCAAAGATGGTGTCTTCATGTCGGGTTCACCAAAATGTAACGCCTAAAAATGAAACAAACTTTTGCATGATAGACAACAAGGAAGATTAGTAGATTAAAAGCACACATGCAATACAATACTAGATCTAGAATGCAAATTCATACGTTAAGCAACAAAGAACATGGGAAAGTAAAAACGTAATTAAAACTAGAACAATCTCACCAATTCCAAACGTATTTCCATGATTCATCTCGATTGCCCTTCTCCATTTTGCTTGTGTAGTATAATTGCCCTCAGATTTTCAAGTTCGTGCAAGTATTGCCTAAGATAGTGATTAGCAAAATATCGAAGATTCAAGATAAAGGTGCTCTCAAAAGTCATAAGATTTCGCGAGAGAGATTGGAATGAAGAATGACAAATCAATTTATAAAAAATTGATTATTCGAACGACAGGTCAAGATTGAAAGATCAACGGACGATTGAGATTGACTGATTAGTCATGCATTTTGTTAACTGATAGTGATGACATGAGTGATTCGAATTAGAAATAGAATTAAAGATTAAATAAATGATTCAATCTTTAGTTCGGTATTCGAAAACATTAGAAATATCTTTGCATGACAAAGATAAAGATTGATTATAGCAACTCTCTGTTTGAACGCACACACAACACTTAATTAATTAAATAATAATATTTAATTAATATGCATGTGCACGCAAATAGGTTAGAACTGGACGATTGAATGGTTAGGCGAGAGATTACTCGAGAATGCCACTCAGACATCAAATGAATAGTTAACTGAACGATTAAAATAGATGTCGAGTTGAGTAAAAGTGAATACTTAGATAACTCACATAATTATCTAAAATATAGAAGAATGTGTTAAAATAGAATTTATGAATTAAATAATTCATTTAATTCAAGAGACAATATTTGAAGGATAATTAAATAAATAATATTTATTTAACTAAGTGATGAAAGGATTTAAATGAATAATTAAATAAAATAAATGAATTTATTTGGTTATAGTTGAAGTATGATAAAGAATAAATTAAATAAGGATTTATTTAATTTAACAAGAAAGATAAGGTTAATTAGTAACATAATTAAATAAAAAGCGTTTATTTAATTAATCAGGTATAATAAGGAAAAGTGAATTAATTAAATAATTAATATTATTTAATTAATAGAAGAATTAATGTTAAGATGACTTAATTAAATAATTGACATTATTTAATTAATAGAAGAATTAATAGAAGATGAATTAATTAAATAATTAACATTATTTAATTAATAGAAGAATTAATGTTAAGATGAATAATTAAATAATTGTCATTATTTAATCATGACCATGAAGTATGAAGAATATGGAAGTCGCAGGCTTAAACCAGATTTCGGTGTCTACACCTACAACAAACATGTAGTCTCCACAACTATGCCTTGATGATCTACCTAGCGGTTATCAACTACTGCAAACACTCTATGAGACTTGTCTACATCACCCATTGTCAGCTTTGAAGCTATTGGCCTTTAAATGAATCATGATGTGCTCTTCTAAGGATGTTGTCTAGCTATATGGCCCTACTAACCACAAACAAAACATCTGTACCTCTTCCATACCCCCTGCCAATTGAGGGTGTACTCGATTGCTAGAAACTACCTCTACCAACTGCAGACTATGTGCTATGAGCTAGCTAATCAAGATGATAATGCTTGGCTCACTGCCAACTCTGGCTTTTCCCACATTGAGAACCACCACCTTGCTGAGACTGAAAGTTCTTGGGTTTCGACTAGGAATGTTGTTTCTACTACTATCCACCCTTAGTAGGTGCATGATGGCTCCTAGACGAACCCACTACCTGAGTCTAACCACCTTGAGATTTGAAGCCTGCTCGAGGTGCACTACCGATCTACACACCTGTTTGTCCTCCTAATGCCATGGCTAGATTCTCCTCTACTATTCGAGCCTTCTCTACTGCCACCTCCATGGTATTATTAAATCTGTCGAGTCTCTCTTCGTGGTGGTGGAGGGGTCACATGTAAAAAGTTTACTAAGTGCACTGCAATTTATAATAAGTTATTGGATTCTTACAGTCTAAAAAAAAAAGCTGACAGACTCTTTTAAACATACTTTTTAAATCTTCGTTTTTCTGATTCTCTGTCCATCATACATCTTTTATTTTCCTTTTTCAATTTATAAGAGGCTACCCAATTCCTGCGGTGTAAAGAAAACCCTGACAGACTCTTTGAAGATACTTTTTTGAATATCCGTTTTTCTGTCCATCATGCATCTTTTATTTTCCTACTTAGCTTAGTTTTCTTACAGATCTGCAACCTAACATTCTGAATTCCTACTTTATCGATTGAGTTAATTTTATTTTTCTCTGTGTGCAGGAAACGAGGCGTGCGAGAAGTTGGCGACCATAGGTCTTTCTTCAAATATTGTCGTGTATTTAACTTCAATGTTCAACATGCCAAACGTGCAGGCTTCGTTTGTTGTCAATGTATGGACAGGGACAACCAACATATCCCCATTGCTAGGCGCCTTCCTGTCTGATTCTTACATCGGTCGTTACTGGACCATTTCCTTAGGCTGCATAGCATCTTTAATTGTAAGTCACTGTTAGATTACATTTTCTGCAATATTGTCTAAAAATATTAAGTCCCAAACAGCTTTACAATCTTTTTGATGTGTGTTACAGGGAATGATTCTTCTTACTCTGACGGCCATATTTCCTAGCTTCAGACCACCTCCATGTAATAGTGGAAAAGAACCGTGTGTGGGTGCATCGTTAGGCCAAAACGTCTTACTTTACTCTTCCTTTGTAATGATGGCCATCGGTGCAGGTGGGATTAGGCCATGCTCCATAGCCTTCGGAGCAGATCAATTCGACTACACAAGCGAAAAAGGAAAGAGAAGCATCCAGAGCTTCTTCAACTGGTACTATTTTTCCTACACCATAGCGGTGATGATATCTGTCACAATCATTGTGTATATTCAGGATAGTGTGAGCTGGAGTTGGGGATTGAGCATTCCCTCTGCTCTAATGTTCTTTTCTGTGACCTGCTTCTTCCTCGGTAAAAAGATTTATATCCTTGTCTGTCCTGAAGGAAGCTCCATCACAAGCTTTGCACAGGTAATAGTTTCTGCAATAAAGAAACGGCATCTACTCTTACCTTCGCAGCAGGCTCGGGCTGAGGATTTCTACGACCCTCCGATGAAAGGAACACTGAAATCAAGGATGGTTCTAACGCACCAATTCATGTAAGCATCTCCAACCCGATACCTTTTTGTCTTCTTACTAATTTTGGAAAAGGAAAGCCTCGTGTCCGGACTATGCAGTGACGAATATGTCACTGTATATCAAATATAAACAAAGTTTGTCACTAAGCTTGGATAAATCAAGTCTCATGGCTTGACCACCTTCTCTCACTATTAGTAAGCATTGTGAGGATACGTAGGAGCCCCAACTTCTCAGATTTGACCTCTGTGGCATTTAAATTTACTAGCTGGCCAATAAGAGTGCCATTTAGTAGGAGAGGCAGTGGTACCAAAACTTGCTCGCACTATCGTCTTAAAATTGATGCTCATATGGTTTATTTTAGTGAACTTTATTTTAAATTAGAAGATTCTTATCATGTGAATGGAAGATTTTAGATACACAGTTAAAAAAATAGAATAATAGTAAAATAAATTTAATTTATGATCATGATTGAAGGAACCATCCACAAGCATCATTAATGTGAAAGCCCCACCTGGACTTGAGCACGGTAACCGACAGATTTGAAAACTAATTTCCGATGTCATATGCCCGTTTCCCCGTAGGAACAAATCTTTAGTCGAAGAAATAATCAAAATTAAAAAAAACAGAATCCAACCAAAAGTTTACTAATTTTAAGCAAACCTGCTGATTAATTATTACTGATTTGTAATATGCAGGTTTCTAAACAAAGCTGCGTTAAAAACTGATCAAGACTTGAAGTCAGAAGGATCAGTAGATCCTTGGAGACTATGCAGTCTTCAGCAAGTCGAAGAGCTAAAGTCAGTGATAAGAATAGCACCCATATGGCTATCTGGCATAAACATCTTCGTCTCCTTGGCCCAGCTCAACACATTCTCTGTATTGCAGGCACTAACAATGGACAGACACCTGGGAAAGAAGTTCCAAACACCCGCGGGTTCATTCGCAATCTTCACCATGCTCGCGCTTACTTTCTTTATACCCTTCTATGACAGAGTGATGATGCCATTCGCGAGGCGAGTGAGTAAGAGCGGAAACGGGATAACTCTTTTGCAGAGAATCGGGGTAGGATTATGCATGAGCATTCTATCCATGGCGTTAGCGGCAGTGTTTGAGACAAAGCGGAGGAACGTGGCATTGAGCCACGGCTTTGTTGATAACCCCAATGCTGTGATTCCCATGTCGGCGTTATTTTTGGTTCCGCAGTATTCCGTGGCCGGATTGGCAGAGGCGTTCTGCGCAATCGGACTAATTGAGTTTCTGTACAGTCAGTTCCCGGAAAACATGAGGAGTGTAGCGGGTGCCCTTTTTTTCCTTAACATGGGGATCGGTAATTATGTGAGCAGCTTTCTAGTCAGCATTATACATAATTACACGGGCGGACCGCATAAAGAGAGCTGGCTTGGTCAGAACCTGAACAAATCCAGACTGGATTACTTTTATTGGCTTCTTGCTGGGCTTGGAGGTGTCAATTTGCTTTACTTCCTCGTGTGCGCTCGCTGGTACAGATACAAAGGTATCGTCCCGAATCAAACCGACTCCAAGAATTCAATGGAAAACACCAAAAAGTTAGCACAAGTGTGATTAGAATCACTCTTATAATCGCGATTATTCTTGTTTTATTTTAGTCGTTAAACTTGATATATATAATTGCTTATAAGTAATAATATAAAATATATTTATGAGGAGCTCATTTTTGGATCAAGTTATATATTTGAAGTGTAAGTAATTATCATTGGTTTGGGAAGTGGGTTTGCTCTCCATTGGTCTCGGGTTCGATTCCACTCCTGGTTTAAGAGGTGGGACTTCTTGCGGGTGGGGATCTCACCCGTAGGGTACTAGTCTCACCCCAGCTCGCCCTAAGTATCCAAGGTATGGGCTAATGGGCCATTGGGCTGGGTCGCAGGGACACCCTGTTGTATAAAAAAAAATATCATTCTAAATATATAGCATGTTTTATATTGATTGGAGTCAACATTATTGGAATTATTTTTGTTTCATGTGTTTCTCTTTTTCAAGAATGTTTCCTTTTTAGTATTTTTTTAGTACTATATACCTTTTTCTTTGGTTCCTTTTTATATGTATGAAATTTACAGAATAAAAGAAAGTGAAATTACATAAGTGTTTTATTTATTTTTTTCAATTGTGATGTGCTTATCTCTTTAATAATCATTGTTTTTTCTTGAAAGATTATATTTTAACTTGTATAATAGAAGGTTAATTTGATCATTTTAGCTTCAAATTATTAACAAATTTATTTAATAGATAAAACATATTTATAGTTAAATTAATAACATCTCTTTAAGATGTAGTAAAGTTCAATCATGTTAGCATCTATTATATTTGGTAGATTTATTCGATTATGTAAAATATAATTATTATAATAGATGTTGAATGTTTCATCTCGATTATTCAAGAACAAAGATCTTTTGTATTATGTTTCATCTTATGTTGAATGTTTTTGTTAATGTTCTTTATCATCCTTGGTTCCTCTTCCTAATGATGGATCATTGAGTGTGATCCAAAACATCATTGCAAAAACATTCACAATTGAATCCAAAAGCTCATAACAACAATTTCATGGACTGTGGAAAATTCATTCCAACATTATTGAATACAACATTAGACCTATTTAAGAATAAATTCTTTAATCATGATCTAAAAGACTTGAAACAAGTAAGCATTTTTATGTTTATATGATGAACACACACCTCCAACTTTGAAAGATGAATAAGCAAATTTAGTTATATCTATTAGTAAGTCTAATACATGTATGTAGAAAGTTTACCATTATAGTCTTTAATTTTAAAAATCAAATATTTATATAGAATACTTACATTATATTATATTCTTTGTAGTATTTTAAAAACATATTTATACTAAAAAAAATTATACCTTATATTAGAGCTTTATAGATGTTTATTTTAGGTCTATTTATCAAAGTATGACCCTTAGCAAACATTATAATCTAATAATTATGACATATCTTATAAAACACTTCTTTGGGGATACAAATGATATATTTTTAATCTTATGTATGTGCTATTTTTTTTTATATCAAAGGAGGCTTTAAATATTGAATATGTTAATCTAAAACATTGAATCTTGTTGGTAAATATTAGAGTTATCTTATGTGTAGGATATGATGTATTGCCAAAATAATGTTTGACTATATATTTCTCTTTGAAAGTATTGTGATAAAATTTTAAGGAAAACATTTTGTGAGGTGGTATATCCAAAAGAAGGAGAATTTACCCTTTTTTATGTATTGTCCCATTACTATCCCTAATTGATTATAAGTCTCATGTTTGTCTCTAAGTTAGCATTCACTTGGGCTTAGATGAGGCTTCTCTTTAGGATTTAGTGAATGTGTAGCTCTATGAGCCAATATAAGCCTTTCAAGTAAATTTATCATTGAAATATTTTACCTAGCCTCTAACCTTCATCTTTATAGATTTTGATTCTTGCATCTTTTTTTTGTCAAACAACTCTTGTTTCATGTTCCTTTGTTTTACCAAATTTCAAGGTTGTATTTGAATGGCAACCCAAAATGATCTAATATCTCATAAGATCTAGATATATGAGAATTATATATATGTTTTGATAAAAATAAGTAGGGAAGGACCTTGAACCGACTATAAAATAGAAAGGTTGGCCACAAGGCTAGACCAATAGAAGAAACAACATAGAAACACCCAACTGAAGCTAAATAAGTCAAGCTAAATGAGAGCTTATTCCAAACTTCACACCCAAGGGATTGGCATGCAAATTAGATTCTATCTTAGGAGGAAATTTCTTCCTCCATTACATAACTATCTAAGAAGAGTCAACATCTAGATCTAATACCATTACATAGGAGGGGAGAGAGCCCCCCTTAGAGTGCCTTTTTAAGACATCATCTAGATATGAATAATGTCTAGAAAAGTAGAGAGAGGCTTGCTCAAAGTTCCTATTTAATGGGATAATACCAACTAAAGAAAAAGGTGGAAAAACTGTAATGCCCCACCACGGAAATCTAGATGACAACATGCAATAGGACTTAATAATGGAATATTGTTTTTTGAAAATAAAATACATAATAGATTGTAAAACATAAGATAACATGAAATCTAAACCTAAGTACTCTAAGGTTCCATGACTATGCTACTAACTTATCCATTAAACAAAAATAAAATCATTTCTTTAACTATAAAGATACCATGATTTGTCAAAAAAGTTAAGTTCATTTTAAATCGCCATATTATAAGATACTGAAGTATTCATTTTCATAACATGTCATCAGATACATAACATTTATGATCATTTCAATTAACTATCATATGCGAAATACATCATTAACTTTTTCCATTACAAGAGAGTACATCACTATCTATTACAACATTACAAGGTTTACAATAATGCTTCAATGAGATCAATTGGGGAGAATATACATATGTATACAATAAGAGATACAATTGACAATGCATATATGTAAAGGTTGTCTCCTTGAACTAGAGCAGGAACTGGAATCTACTACACAAGGTTCATCTTCACTCACATGAACAAGCAACAAAGAAACCCAATGGAGGAAAAAGCACCATCCTCCTGACCATGTGGAACCCTGAGGTCCACCCCCCATGCTAGGAGATAACGCAAGGTCCCACCATAAACAATCATATAAAAAGACAATAGGATGACACAAACAAGGGCTATACAACATTGGCATCACTTCTAGAGGCCCACACATACAATAGAAGGAGAACAATAGCTAGGGAATGCTAGAATGCAATAGGGAAGAGTGTCATCACATGGCCCTAACATGGGTTCTCCTGGAAGTCTCTCACTAGACCCCAACCCCCATCTATGGTTATCATGGTAAACCTCTCACTAGGGCCTGGCCCCATAGGGTGACGCATGCGAAACCTGTTACCAATTTTTGCCACAACTTGATTGGCGGAGCTGGATGAACATTATTATATCATGAGGTCAAATTGTAGATTATGTTTGAGTGTTGTTTTGCATTTTTATCATTATTCATCAAGTGACAGTTGTGCATTTAAAAGAAGAAATGGAGTTTCAGAGTGCTATTCAGATATTCCAGAATTAAATGAAGTGCAGAATTGAGCATATCTATAACATATCATTTTAAATGTTTTCGTTCATTTCATGGAATAATTCATATTTACATAGCTTCATTTGATTGCAAGAATCAAAATGATATTACAACATTGCATTGAAATGCATTTTCTTTTCCAATGAAAAGCATAAAAGATGAAATAAAATATCCACACAAGCCATGGATGTGACTGTCACAATGCACCATTAATAGTACACTACACTATTGGAGATGCAAAAGAAAAATCACATAAGTAAATGACATAATCATCATTGCCTATTTTGGCCGATGGTTGATGATGAATGGTGCACCTTTGTATTCTCGAGTTCCGTCGACCTATAAGAGAAAAGAGGGAGATGTCAGAGGCTCTGATTATGAAGAAACCTATATGAGTCACCTACAATAGTGCAACCTACTATTAATCATACACTGAAGCAATCGAAGAAGTATAGAAGAAATGAGCTAAAAGAAAAACATCAACATGATCATCATATTCTATTTTTATGCTAACATTATTTGTTTCCTTGTATAGGTATAGGTAAAATCATGATGCTGATCATTATTTGAAGACCAAGCGTGTGGAGAAAAATGGGCTCCCACAAGGGTAGAGCTCGGCATGCTACCCTTATTCATTAAAAATGCGTTGATTTAAAGATTACATCATCATATTCATCAAAAGAAATGAGATACAACTGAAAGAGTAAAGCATAGTTATCTATCAAGCTATTAAACCAACTGTGCACTCATAACAATCAGGTGGATATTTTTTTGAAAGCTACAGGTGAACAGTGAGTTTAACTCGCTCAATTAGTTCAACTGAGTACATTAGGTCAAACATTGTTGTATAGTTCCGTTACGTGTTATTTGTTCATCGTGATCATATATGTCATGAGTTCAGTTCATCGATGTTCTTTTCACGGCCAAGGATAGTGAACAGGCATACATTATGCCTTAATGAAGAATTTTGTTTCAATTTTCATCTTGAGAGAAAACAGATTTACATAACAACTTGTTAAGTGGAGCATAAAAATGCATGAAGAGTGCCAGGTCGAAGCCTAAGAGCGTGAGGGAACAGATATTGCATTCAAATGGTAATGAGCTGATCAGTTCCAATTTGGCCCGGTAAGGAAAATGCAACATTAAAGAGTTATAATGAAAAGAAATGTGATTGTTCGAATGACAAGGAATGACCACAATTTTTTTTTAACAGAAGATCTCTCTGAAGTGTTAATCATGCACTCGAAGTGCACTGAGGTAATCAAGTAAGATGCAGTCTTCAGAACTGCAAGACTTTAATTGAAATGTTTTCATGAAGCCAAAACAGAGTTGGGATACCAGTTATTTACAAATTCAATCAAAAGTAAATTCTGTGTGCGAAAATGAAACAACATGAAGTCATTATTCAAGTAATGCCAAGTAGCAGATATATTTCCAGCATTTCAAGGACTTATGGAGGGTGTTCATCATTAATATATTCTGATATACTTTGTTCACAAAGAGGCAAGTATGGAAACATGGAAATGGTTCAACAAGGTGAATTGAAAGTGTAGAAATAAGAAGATTTTAAATAAGCTTATAGTTTTGTCATATGGTGGTATTCCTATGCAATGGAATGACACATATTTTCTAGGTTTCTAAACACTTATATGTTGAATGTTGAGAAAACTCGAATGCTAAAAGAGGC